>JABJVR010017428.1:0-40798 GCA_025773905.1 Chitala chitala | reverse complement strand
TATTTTTCACCCTCAAAAAAATCCATTTGGCTGGAGTGAGTGCGCTAGAGAGAGTGAGACAGAGTGGCCGGGAGGGGGTGCGGGGGGGGGAGAGAGAGAGAAGGAGAGTGAGAGAGAGGTAGGGGGAGAGAGGGATGGAGGGAGGAAGGGAGGGGAGAGAGCAAGGCTGCTACTTTGTCATGAATAAAAATGTATTGGGAGCCACATCACTTCAGAGCCAGCTCCAGCTGTTTGCCTGAGAGGTTTCCTGAGAATGTGGGCTGGGGGCTGGGGGCATGAACCGGAAGGACAGCCAGATATGTGTCTGTGTGTCTGTGTGCATGCAGTGCACACACTATGTGTATGCTGTTTAGACATGTACAATCATACAAGAAATTATGGATATATTCCTACCCTTAACCGACCCCTGTGCCCAGCAAGCAGGCATGGTGGAGGGGGGTCTTCTGGAAGAAGAAGAAATAAGACGCTGCTGGCTGCTGTTGGGGGGGTTGGGATGGCCTGCTTCCTCCTCAGCACGCTAAATCCAGGAGCGGACCCCATCATTAAAGCCAGGCTTAATTGCAGCATGTGTGTGTCGGTCCCCGGCAAAGTCCATTGAGCCTCGTTACACACCGCCCCAACCCCCTCCCGTTTTTAAACACACCATGCACTGCCACATTCGTCATCCTGAGCATGTCATAATTAGCACTTCGACCGGCTGTGCCACAGCTGTTGGTAATAATAAACCCGACACAGAGGGTCCATATCCAAACCCAGGAGGGGCCCAAGACACACGGCACCCCGGAGGTAACAGAACAGCACTATACTATGCGGTCCTCACCTCTCCCCACCATTGTGCTTGTCTATAAATAGCAACAAAGCTCCCAGCCCTCAGCCGTGCTGTACTCCTTATCATCCAGCTGGGTAAAAAAATTATCTCTAAATGTCTTAGACTTTGTGCAATGTGATCCCCATAAAGGTGCAGTGATTGCAATGACAGCCCCCCCGCACATCCTGCAGGTGGACAGCCCTTCCCCTCACACTCGCGTGGCCCCATTCTCTCCAATGAAGATGCCCCGATAGCTTCGTCAGCAGAATCCGGTGATGTCAACGGCACGCCAATTCATGCACATCTCACCTCCGGCACGGAAATGATGGATGGAGGTCGCCACTTCACTTTTGTGGTCTCTTCAACGTTCAATTGAAAGTCTCAATCTGGGGAGACAGAGTGGACAGCACCATGTTGAGGATGTTTTAACCATACACAAAGCCAATCATTAATCAGGCCGTAGACCTACTGCTCACGAGGCTGCTCTGCCTCCATTTATTTACCATCCGCTCCGCTAGAGGCAGTTTGATTCTGGCCCATCATTATTTACCCAGGGTCAGAGACTGCACAGATGGGCTTAGCAGTGATTTATGAAGAAGTGACAGGGATTCTTGGTTCAAAGCCTTATTCATTTTCTTAATATAACTAATCACAGCGGGACTTACATAAATTACAGACTGCAGGAAATACCTGCACTTTGCAATCTCGCACTGCTGGAAACCGGGGCCTTGTGGGAAGCACCAGTGACAGAGCGGTTTGCGAACGCACACAACGGGCCTGTTCAGAAATGGTGCTGGGTTATGTTGCTGTCAGCATGTCCTCCACGCTGTTAGCTAAGGCTAACATGCGAGGGTCTGTTGTTCACTGTAATGGCTGCATAGCTGCTGGTTTCTGTACCGTGTCATTATACAGATCCTGCCATCACGGCACATCCTTTATAAGCTTTCTGATATGAGTGGTGTCAGTGTTTCACCATAATGGGAACCAGTAAAGAACCTGGTTCTCTGTGAAGGAATGGACTCTTGAGTTTGAGTTTTCACTCTCAAGCTTTCCGAAGAGCCTGAAATTTTTCGATCGCCTATCTGTTCGTTTCCGTCAGTCGCTTGTCCGGACAACACAACCCATGAAGTGGTGATGTCAGTGATCTGCTGTGGTGTGATTTCAGTTCTGTCTGTGGCAGGCTGTTTGTGTGGCATCAGCAATCGTGCACCATGTAATCACCCCCACCCCCCCCCCAAACATGCACACACACACGGAAACTGCCAGGTCTGCAAAAACCCAGTGAAGCTGATCCCAGACACAAGCCCAGACAATGGCAAGTAAATGTGCTCCATTATACAAACTGGAACGTTAAAGGAGAAAGGCGTCTGGCCGCAGACAGGGAAAAGCTGTCAACAAGTCCAGGCGCTCCGCGGGAACCCGCCTGTTAGCGCCTTCAGCCTGACGGCCGTGAGGCGCATGCCTTTTGTCTGCAAATGCGAAGGCGGCTCCACGTTACTTTACTCGGTTTCGGCAACGCCGGCGTCCTTGGGTTGCTGCAGCGGACCTGCGTATTTGGGGGCAGACACCGCGGTAGCGCTGCCACTTACAAACGGAGACGGGCGCGCGCACAGTTAGCCCAAAATAAAGAGCGCGCGTCCCAGAATAACTATATTCTGAGCAAGGTTCACACTCTGCAGTCCGAGGAAGAAGCACGAAGACAAACTGGCCACAGCGATTAGCCAACAAATATATTTAATTTAGCAAAAGTAGACTATAGCTGCATACAGTAGTTGCCATTAATCATTAAATTTAATTTCCAGTGAAATACTTGACTGCCAATTTACTGTATATGTTTTTACAGAACACTGTCAGGAAATAAAATTGAATGTGTTTCACGAAAATGTATTTGTAAGCATCTTTGTGCACAAGTATTCCATTATGTCGGAAGAAATACTGTCGCATCACAAAATGCGTTGTTTCTCTCGATTTAATAACAGCAAATATGAAATAATTTCTGCAGAGCTTTCTTCCTCAGTCTTTCACAGTGTAATTTATCCGGCGTCTCTAAGACAACCTTTACCTGTCAGGTTTTATATTCACATTTGACAAATCCTAAAATGACACACGTAACTTTATTCCGCAGACAAGCAAAGGATAGTCTTTAGCACGTGACAGAGATTTCAGCTTCATCTGTTGGACGTGTTAATGAAATAATTCCAAACTGAACCTCCACAGGCAGCACAACTGTGCCCATGACAAAATTATTAATTACATCCTTGCAGTTAATGCACCAGGATCCATGGGAGAGTGTGTCTATGTGTGCGAGAGACAGAGTTGCTCGGATCTGAACTTTATAGGGGGTGGGGTTACGACAGAGACACGCCCACATGTAAATGTCACCCTTGCTGGAGCGACTCACGGGATATGAACAGAAATGTGCCTTAAAACACCGTGAACATGTGAAACAGTTCGACATTATACGAAATATAATTAACCACCCAAAATAAATTTAAATCAAGAACCGTTTTCTGTGCCATGATACCTGGGGGAAAATAATTTCTCATATGAATAATTCCCCAACTGTTCATTTTCATATTTGGTGCATACCATCTTAAATAAATATATCTATTTTAACTGAGTTTATATTTGATCACACCTATACTGCAGAGGTCAGGTTGTAAATGGTTAGAATAAATCCAAAAGCTCCCTGCACTGCCTTCAAATGGTATGGTCTTTCCATTTCAGCAACAATAATGTTAACCATAAATCACCGCAAAGTAAGTCAGTGCATGATGGAAAATTCCAAAACTGCATGAGAAAACAGTAGAGAATGATGGGTGGGTTGAGAGGACCTGTGAGAGACCAATTTCCACAGGCCACTCAGGTCATACTGTCTGCACTTGGCATTGTCTTGTGTTTCAAAATGCCTCTCTGCGACATCTCTCACAGAGGCCTATTAAACCAACACCGGCAAGAGGGGATGGGGGAGGAAGAGGAGAAAGAAGAAGGGCAGCAGAGTGATACGGCTAGTGTGGTCATAGGGGAGGGTTTCACATGCTCCCCCTCATACAGATGCGATTCCCAACAGAGGCACGGCTACCTGAGAAGCATGTTCACAAACTGAACCCCCCCCCCCCCCCGACTCATATCAAGTCAGGCAGGGTGTAAGAAGGATGAAGAAAGAAAGAAATCAGGTCTATTTATGAGCACAGAATGTACACACACAGTGCTTCAACTGCTTTTTTCTAATTTAACTGCATGTCAGATTTGTCAGATGTAACATTTGGCCTGTCGTAGTATGTGTTATAATTTCCTCTGTGAGCCTTATATGGATGAAAGACTAAATTCTGTCTTCCCCACAAGCACCAGCCATTAAAGGGAAATAAATTCTGCGGGGCAAAAAGTAAATTTAGTAGCTAAAAAGTAAAGTTCTGAGGACATTTATCTGGGGTATATATATATTTTTTGAATTACAAAAACGCTCTTCAGCTGCTATATGAATATTAGGTGATTTTACCCTTCACCGTGCGCAGTTCAAAGGATTAACAATTGCTTGTCGGTCTTCATAACCCCTGCTGATTCTCGGTTCCTTGATAAGCTATCAAACACTTGGAAAGGTTGAGAGAACATGTGATGATTCTTCCTCTAGGCTGAATAAGCAGGAGTTGGGATAAAAAATATTTATCATAGAAACTGGAAAAATGTCCCCTTTACCCTGTCAAAACCTTCTTCCTATTTATCCAGTAGTCCAGTTTGTCAAATAATCCAGAGCCAGTAAGTGTGGTATAAAAGCCAGACAGTCAAAATATTGAGCTTTCAGTATCAAGAAAGGGGGGAAATCATACATTAGTTCTGTTCACCAGTTATTTCCTTTTGTGTCTTTTTCAAAACACTCAAACAGCAGAACTGTGATTGCTTGTATATTAGTATTTTAAGCTGCCCGTCAGAGTGTGAAGGGAATATGCACTAATACAAAAAGATGAAATTTTCTTAATAATGACTGAGGAAGATTAATTCAAAATATGCAAAAGTGTAATCATGCATTTCAAGTAAAGCACTGGTTTTTTTCTACAGCAGAGCTGAAGTAGAACCGTTACAGTGAAAACACATTATCGTTTTTAAATTATGGCACTTGCTGAGTAATTATTGAGTTTGTTTTGGTATAGCTGAGAGCTACTTGTGAACGCAGACTAACAAACTTTTCACCTGAATACGTTATCATAGGCTCTTCATATCAGTAACATATGAAATTGTTATAAAATGACAAATTTTGCAAGTGCAGAGCAAAACTGTGCTAACTGTGCATTCTCTGAGTAACCTGCAGCGGATAAGATGACAAGAACATGGCAGTGATGCCCTGGAATGTTATGACAATAAATCAATTTCTACCCTTAGTCTGAAGTTCCACCAGCACAAGAAAAAGGAAGGAAAAAAAACAGCACAGATCAAATACGTGACCGATTCATTTCAGCATTCATCTACAACATGGTAAAAGAGGCTACATGTTCATGAGCTAATCAGCTGGAAACACACGTATCTGCAGCACTGGGGGAAGGAGACGCCTCGTTTTTTTGAATGCATTTTTTCATTTCATGAAAATGTCCACTGTCTCGAGCATTTCTTGAGTTGCTCAGTGGCTGACGCGGCAGCGGTAAGTGGCCCTCCGGATACGGATCTGTGGCGAGAGACAACGCGGATTTGATGTGCGTTACCAGGGGAAATCACACAAGGCACATGAAACTACATTGTTTATTCATGCCGTCTAAATTGGCCCAGAGCCCCGTTCTCCTGAAGTTGCATCTTTGCCAACCTGTTGATGTTTGAGTACGGTGTGTGCGTGCTGCTCACATTTTAAATGGAGATTAAGTTCACACATCTGTTCAAAACTCCAGTACTATAATAATCTTTTAGAGTTTTTTTTCTTTTTTTTTGGTCATTTCAAAAAGATAGCAGAGGTAATTTGTCCTCTGAGAGCGTTACTCGGTCCTCTTTAAGTAGCCAATAAGTGTTCTCCAATAATTTACCTGACACTGTTTCTCAAAGGACACCATGCAGTCAATATATTTGTAAGGTGCAAAGCTAGGACTATTTGACCATTAAATTCAGACAGGCTGTGGTTTAATTAAATATTTTATTTTGATTGTTCGATAAACATTTCAGGGACGTAGATTACTTTCCTATAACTACAGGGAGCCACATCACTGCCGAGTTATGGAATAAACTTTAGGTGCAGATGTTTACTAGGGCAGCACCTTGTATAACAGGCCCAGGATACACGTGTGCTGTAACTGGCAGTGATTTCTGTCAGAGAGACAGTATCTTGGCAATCAACCCTCAGGCTGGACGACTCTCCTTTTACATGCACGCACACACACACACAGCACATGTACAAAGGAAGCACGTGTCGAACTGAGCTCCAGGTTTGAACCCGTGACCCTGGAAACATGCAGCAGCATTGTTACTTTCTGCATAGACGAGCCTTCTACTTTCTCAGTTAAAACAAAACAATGAGGAAATGAGCAATATAAACTACACAACAGAGAGTAAAATCCTTGTGCATTTCAACCTCCCACACATTTTAAATGTGCCTAAACATTTCATGTTTATATTGCAGTAGTTACCACATCAACTTCTGACATGATATTAGCCTTTTAAAAGTACTGTAATTTGAAATGTATTACATACAGTATATAAAATTCTTAAACCCAAATTTTACAAACTAACACCCTTGAACGTTACATCCAGCTAACCATGTGTAGCATGTTCCCATCGTGTGACATTTCTACAGTAAGGAGAGAGGAAAATTGTATCATTTTAGTCAGCTGGCTTATGGAAACACACTCTATAGTGGTAATATCTGAGTTGGGTGAGACTTCCTTGAGGATCAGCGCTCACATATGTGCTGGTGGGTCAGCTTTGGAATGGAGCTGGGGGGGGGGGTTCCAAAGGGACATGATACATAACATTTGGGCCAAGCTTTGCCTTGCAGCATGCCAGACGGGTGTTGGGTCGAACACCAGACTGAGCGAGGGGCTGCTCTGTGGTTGTCCGTGAGCTTTACTTTTCACCCTTACCATTCCCCAGGGCTCTCACAGAGACATTAAGCTGTTCACCCACTCACAGAGACATGAAATTGTTCACCCACTCACAGAGACATGAAACTGTTCACCCACAGCTGGGTCGCTGACATGAATCCTACCAGTGAACAAGCAACACTAGGCTGAACTGCACAAACTGCATGTTTTATTAATAATTTTGGCTACTATGTTGTGCACAGTTCTGTCTTGCATGCCTCCAGTGGGGCTGAATTAATTCACAGACAGTTACCGCGGCTGCCGGTTTTCCCTGCGCTTTTTAACATCACCGCCATTTTATCTCATTGACAGCTGTTACACCGTCGGTGCATTTCTGTCAGCCCTGGTGACGAGTATCGAACGCTGCTCAGTCTTCCCCGTGATCCCCTCCCCCACCCCCTCAGGTGCCTCCAAATCTGGGACATGAGCAAAATTAAAGGGGTTTAAGAAAAGACATCAACATATGTTTCTCCCAGGCTACTTGAACCCAATCCAAAGTGAGCCCCCAGCATTTGATGCCTTAAAGAGTCCATGGTATGTCTCAGGCAAAATATTTGCACTCTTCTGGAAATTTTTCCACTGATTTTGCCTCACACAGTCACATACGTGGCCTGGCCGTCTCACTGAACCTTATCACTTATTAGCTTTGTTCTGTATATAATTAGCTACCTTCATTTAAAACAAAACGAAACCGAAAAGCCTACAGCAGCCTGTGTCAGTGCGTAGGTCCATAAGATAATTGCATACACTGGTGGTCAGCGGGTGAGTTTGAGGTGGGTGATTGAGGTTAGAAACAATCAATCATTGTTTTAGTCTTGTGACACCAACTGACAGATTTTAATGAAAGGAGTAGATGTAGCAGCTCAGCAGTGCCTTATGAAGAAAGCTGCGTCTGAGTTCTGGTCCAAAAACAGATGTAGTGCACTGCATGTCGATCAGCAGGAAATATCAACTCAAACTTGCAGTGTGCCCCAGGGTGGCCAACACCCACCCTACTCAGCCAAATTAAGCAGAGCTGTCATCTGTGTGGACAAGTGGGCTTCAATGCTAACATTTATGAACACCGGCACCCAGAAGTCCAGAGCCACAGGAGGACGCAGCCAATGGCAACACGACTGCTGTCCGTCAGGGAACGCCTAATTAACCTACAGCTGTCAAACGGGATCACCTGACCAGCAGGTGAGGACTAAACTACCGAATTAGCACAAGATTTAGAGGACATTCAGTGGCAAGATAAGCCCTGCTTTCTGTGATGAAGGAGACATTTTGTTCCAGCGTTTGAGTGCAGATTGTCTGTTGGACATGGGTGGGGCCCCCCATTTCCACCTCCTCCCAGGGCAACAGGGGAGACTGCTTGCAAAACAGCCCTCATGCTGAGAGAGACCCCATTGCCGTGGTAACAACACTGAACACTCTCGTGGCACTTTCAAGGCATTCCTGCTATTTAATGAGGACACAAAAAAAGTAACTGACCGGTTTAGCTGGAAAATGTTTTCATTTTCTCCATCCTTTCTTTTGCTCAATCTTGTTCCTCAATAAGTATATGGAACTCAGTGCATGGCTGAACTTTCTGAAAGTTTTGAAATATATTTTCACTATCAAAGATGAAAGGCTACTAGTGTGGGGTATTTAAATGAATATTTATCAAATTCTGCCTTCATTATATTTACAGTAATACTGGCTTTGTTGTCATATTGCAGACAAAGTCATACACAGCCACTGTGTATGACTGTCTGCATACATTCGCGTTCTGTTTTTGGCACCGATGACACAACAGATTTTAACGAATCGTCCTCAGCGTCACGCTTAAACAAGCGATGACAGAAAGTCAGAATTCCTTGCAGTATCTGTACACGTCCTGGGAATAGCACAGGGAGGCTGAGTTAAAACGGCCAGTCAAAAAGCCATCGTGGCCCTGCGCCCTACTTGGGACTTAACTTCAAACGGTTCAATGCCAGCTCCAGAGCGGAAGCTGAAGCGCTGAAAGGAGGACTGGTTGGCGTGGGCCGCCAGGTTTGATTTCTGCTTCAGACGTATTGGTTTTGTCCCCACGCCAGAGGCTCGCGCCAACTCGCTGAGATTAGAGGGGAATTTGCAAAGCAATCATATTTATTTGCCGTTGCCTGCGCCGAGGTTTTTTTTTCTTCAGCTGCACCATGCGATGCTGATGGACCGGTTGCCCTCGGGGAGAAAATCCGGGGCGGATGTAGCAGCAGCTGCTGATTTCTGTGGCGTCAGCAGAGACACCCAGCGAGAGACAGGGGACGAATCGGAATAAATCTTGATTATTTCAACCAGCACAGTGTTAATATGAAGCGACGTGCTGCAGAACGCAATGAACACCTCCTCTGCGTCACAGTGTCAATGACCGCTTTGCCTCTGACACCGGTATCACGTAGCGTCTGCTTTGTCGGACGGAAATATGTAAATAGGTAACGATCCCGCTAAATATACCTTGTTTTCATAAGCAAATCACAGAATTATGATCATACTAATTTTTGCCTCAGAGCATGTGCTATCTTGACTGAATTTTTCCTCTGTTTTTTAATATTGCTTTTCTAATATTAGAAATTAGCTCTCCAAAATTAGATAAGTTATATGAGCAAACAGGCCCATGTTATCTAACAAATACAAAACAACAACAATATACTATTTTTATGCAGCAGTGCTGTTAAACACGTGAACTTATTAAGTTCCATGAAGAGATTGCTCATTAATTGCATCATTCCATATAAAATTCTGCCACCGGTTGTATGAACAAGCGCCACGACGGCTGCAATACTTGCAGCTTCCATCCGCTCATCCTCCGGATTGATAAACGCATTAATGCGCTCGACGTTAGGGGGACTCGGTGCTTTTCAGCACGCAGGATGCGCTGTGCGCGGGTGGATGGCCCTCCCATGTCTGACTTCAGCCGGTTTTAATTTATCGTTTACTAATTAAATAAAATAATGTATGTCTGTGAAATTGCACGGTACTTTCAAATGAACTGAGCAGTCATTAAGAACGGTTTGCTTTTAACAAGCATAGTAGTGTGCTTCCGTGCGGGACATTTTGCAAGGACCAATAAATTATCGCGCTCATAATGTCTGCATTAGGAAGGTGTATATAAAACCTAACACACACACACACACACACACACACACACACACACACACAAAACCCAGTTAAGTATTTTACGTCACAATCTGATGTTTATTCATTCAATCTATGAGCAATGCCGATTCTAAAAGATAATGGGCTGATAAGGAATGTTTTCAGTCACGGTATATTTTATGGTTTCAGTAGTGTGCACATGCAACACACACGATTTCATCTGTATGGATGCTGTTGCATACTTGTCATTACACAGTACATTTATTCACTGCGTCTGTTCAGATCAGAAATGGGCACTTCGCGGATTCATGGTTAGCCTAGACAGACCTGCGAAACATAATGACTGATGGCACAAAGACAATACCTTCCGCTCTAGTTGTGCAATTCTCTCCGCGGCTTCGCGTAATTGATTTGGGAGAAGCCTCGAGCAACAGGAAGGGCTGATAACAAGGCAGAGAGCTAGAGAGCGTCATCGGAGTAAAATCACTCGGCTGGACCCCTGCAGACAGGACCGCACTGATGCTGCACGTCATGATTACGTCATAACGCCACCGCTGACACCAGCAGGAGTCTTTATGCGTGTATTAAAGGGTTTTGAAATAACAGAATAGGGCTGATGTGCAGCATTGTAAAGCAACGTTTTCAGGCAAAACAATTCAGACCAATTTTCTTTTGCAGTGTTTAAAGATGGGTTCAAAAGCGAAAAGAGGTGTGAAAGATATGATGATGTACAAAGCGCTACAAGGGGACCTATGTTAAACCTATGTTAAATACAATTGGGTTCACTCTGAAATTACACAACAAACACACATTTTTAACCGTGGAAAATGTGGAGCGTATTTTTTCTGCAAGACTCTTTACATTTGCAGATAGAGCAATGCAGTAAAGATTAAACATTAATCCCCCGAGTTCTAAATACTTAAAGATCCCAAAAAGCAAAACACCTAGCTCACAGTCAAGGATTTGACTGCCTAGTTACACAAAATGTAGATATTTTTGAAACATCAAACTTGCACATAATCCTATCGAGTTTGAAGGTTGGCTGATAAAAAAAAAATAAAGAGAAATGCGTGACATTATTGCATAAAATCAGGACAGAAAATCTAAAATATACTATTATCTAATTTACAACCTGTCATGAATTTATTTGCATCCGTTATAAGATTGAGACCGCGTTGCAGACTGCGCGTTGCTCATAGGTTAAACTGGCATGAGCTGGGTTCACGTTTCATAATGATCAAGGGTTAAATTTTCCTTGGAAAACAGACGGTAACTCTCATTTCAGCGTGGCAAGATGGTACATATTACTGACTAGACCTCGATGTATTAGTTTAGATTGACACTGCAGTATCTATCTTTGATGCAAATTGTGCAGTCATGAGCTGCTCAGCTCTCGTTCCGCTATTCTGTTTTGGTTGCGATCTGTGTTAATAACAGAACTGAGCACATCAATAGAAAAACCCTGTGCTCGTAAAAATAATAATAATAATAATAATAATAATTAATTAAAAGAACACAATTTTATCCCCATGCTGGGGCTCTCACCCTTCGCAAGCCTGTTATCATCCTAAAATGGAGTGAGCGCCCACTCTGGAGTGACGATCTTAAATTATATTGAAGTATTGACGTCACTATGTACAACCTTCAAAACCAATTTCCAAAAACTTTGGAGTTCAAATATTCTATAGTAACACACTGATAACGTTAAACGTTGAAAATTTATTGCCCAGTAAATCAAAAGGGCAGCTTGACCTATGATTTTTCTCTCAGTTTTAATGAATTGCCTCTAAATTTTAGAAAAGTGTAATGAAAGTGTAATGTCACCTTTGTGACTTCAGCTTGCCATGAGAAGGCAGCTGGATGGTTCTATAGGGTGAATGTTGGAAACAGGAATTAACACATTTCCTGGGTAACTCTGGCAAACCCTTAATGGCACATTTTTCAAAACTGACACAATGTGGTGCGCAATAATATGCAATCATGCCATTCCCAAATGCAATTCCCTGCTGTAAATCACAACTACTTATGCACAAGAACTTCTGTTTGATTACAATTTCGCATTTGACTTAAGCAACATTTAAATTTGACTGACGTTACAGTAACTGCTGAAAGCAATTTGACAGCTTATTCTAGGACAAATTGTCACATTTTGAGACGGAACTGAAAAGGAGTTTAGAGAAACTTGACACTTGGAACATGTCTGAAAAGCAAGAACGTCTTGATGTGTCGCAGTTTGTGTTCTCATTTAAAACAGTTGGGCAATTATATCTGGTCTATATGCTACGCCTGTGGGCCGTGTTTCCTCAGCTACAATTAGACTTAGACTGAAAGGACAATACTTTCACATCACGTGCATCCAGAATTGTGCGTCTCCTTTAACTGTGATTAAAGACAACTCTTAACAATTCATGTGCAAAGCTTCATTTAAATTCATCAGCAAGTACAGTAACTTTAAATAATTAAAGGCGGATTAGAAAAAAGAACACACTTGAAACTTGACCCATAAACTCAATTGACATTCTGCTGATATGTTAATGTAGGTTCCTAGTTGCTTCCAGATGGTGAACAATATTGTATCAGCAACGTCTGACGATGCCCGAGGGGGACTCACTGAAGTAAACAGCAAGACACCGCTCTTGTACTCGTTACTCAGAGAAAATACCCTGGACATTTTTTGCAATGGGACGTCTTGCCTTTACGCCTGTGACATAAAGCTAAAAATACCTTCGCGTCAGCTATCCAAGCCGCAAGAACAGCAGGTGGTAAGATCTCACCTGCACTCCTGTTAAGAACAGAGTAATGTTTTTTTTATTATTTTGACGTTATTCACCAAAGTTTTAGTATGCGTTGCTGATTGATTGTAGTAAGCTTTTTATTAAATAGACAAAATTTACTAGGTACGTTGACCAGGTGGCATTTGTTGGTGTGTGCGCCTGTGCTAAAATACATACATTTTGTTGGATGATTATAACACTGAGTTCTTCGGTTTACTAGCCCGTCATGAAATGCTTTATGACCGTTTAATTATCACTACGTTGACAATGGCTTTGAGTTCTACGACTTTTATGTTCTGCGCACTTTTAAAAAGACAATAACAAAAACATGCACATTAAGTTTTCTTCGCTAACAGTAGCGAAAAACAATACATTGTCAGCCATAAAGACAAAGTGTTTAACTTCTGTTTAACAATATGGTTCTGAAACGTTTAATCAGGTGAACAACGTACTGGTTGTTATTATTATTATTGCAACTGTAACGTTAAATTTCGCTTGCTGACACATCCCTGTATTTGTGTCCAACGTTATTCACGCAATCCAAGCAGAACATCGTGTCAAGACTGTTTTTTCCTCCGAGAAGACATGCACCACACAGCCTGCACAGAGCTTGTAAACGAGAGCCGTTTTCTCCCCGCGGTCTCCTGTTCAGTGTTTGGCTGCCGTGCGGCTGCATGACGAGATTTCGGCCTCCGCACGTCCCCCACTTCTCCGGCGTACGGGAGCCGTCTAACTACCCGTAACCTGTCTGACAGCCACGCAGCCTTCCCCGTTCCGCTACACGCGTCCCATTCGTGCTCTGTTTACCGGAGGCTCCCCAGTGGTTCTGAGGAAGAATGCACGTGCCCCCCCCCCCCCAACAGTATAAGAGCACGAGCCTTTCAGTCTCACCTGTGATCTATAGGGAATATAGTGTAACGGGAAACGTCATATCCAAGGCTGCTGTTTTAAACCATGCTTAGATAAAGAGGCATGCTCGCCTTTTATCTTCAAGAACGCTATCGTGGCTTACTCTGCATTGTGCCGCAGTAAATTGTTCAACATCCGACAGGTTTCCCGAGCTAATGAATGGCGGTACCGCCGGCTAGACTGGGGCACCTGCTGCAGACTGGAGCTGTTTTGCTTGTAAAATTTAGGACCTGCTGTTTGATTTGTGCAGCAGAGCGGCGGTAAATGTCCATGGCAGTGGCTGAGGACGTGCGTTCCAAGTTAAAGAGAACGCCAGTCACGCAGAGTAGGCATTACTGTGTTTCAAAGCCGCAGCTGCGTGCCAAACAGCACCCTCGCTGCCCCACCTCGTCGAACTCAGTAAAGAAAGTCGACAGACAGAACTGGGTGTTTACCCAAGCATAGGTTTTGGCCACCCCCCCCCCCAAACTTTGAGCATTCCCCACCCCCTTAAATAAATAAATAAATAACTCCTTCCTGGCACCATATGTGGTACCACAAGGCTCACTGATCCACAGCGAGGGGAAAATTTCCCAGCAGGCCCCTGCAAATGGCACGATGCCCCCCTGACAGCTCCAGGCCATTTGGCTTGTGGTGGCGTTCTGGACTGGGAACAGACAACCAGCCTGTACTGCAGATCCCTGGCCCCCCCTCCAGAGAAGCACTGGCCCTCTTCGGCACTACAGTTCAGTTGAGCACACTAACAGGCCCAAATGAATTGTGGGAAAATTCCATTACCTAGGCACTGAGGGAAGTTTAAAAAATGCTATTTTTTTAAATTAGCATAGACTGTGCGTTTTTTGAAAAACTGAGGACAGCTCTTTGGACGTTTGGAATATATTCTGCCAGGAACATCAGACTTTGGATTTATTTTCCCCCACGTGTAGAAATATTTAATTTTGCATCTTATATCATACTGATATATTTGTGTAAGACATCTAAGCCTGTTATCTGTGCATCACTCTTTTTGCAATGAATACATCTCATCATGAACTTGTCATGTTATAGTGAGGTGTCTGAGAGGTCTAAAGTGCTATATTAAGGCTTGTCTCTTCAGAGATGTGGGTTCAAATCCCACTGCTGCTGAGTTTAAGCATTGACCAAGTCTCTGTGGTGCAAGCAGTTAGTGTGGTTGGCTCCCCTCAGGGGATGTATTAAATGCAGGGAAACTGTTAAGAATAAAATAAATGATGACCAGTACTGGTCACTAGGATAGTGTGGAGGAAAGGTTCAAAAGTGGCAGCCATGATTCCTCATTAAAAGTTCTGTTGCTAAAACAGCATCATCATTAGTGTTGTAGTAGAATCTTTGCAGTAATGTGTTTCTCAAGGGTTTGGATGGCATGGGCTGGCACTTCCTGCAACCCTGTAGACAAGCAGTATGGATGGATGGTTGGGGGCTGATTTGGTTTGCATGTGTTGATTGATTTTCCTACCTATGTTGAAACCAAACCTACACGCCACTGGTGTTTCTGCAGCTAACTAACGCTACATAAACAGTACATCACACATAACTGATTAAAATATGCAGAGATTTTCAGGAATATAACTTTTAAAACTTGATACTGTACATTTCCTAAACAGGCCTTAGCGCTTCAGCAACGAAATCATTAAAAACTATTCATTACCGTAGGCTTTAGAAGTGTCCGTTCTTTTATTAGCAAGTGCATTAAAGTACAACGTAATTTATATCTATGCGGAAATGACAGATAGTGTCCTAAACGCTTCTGCAGCGTGTGAAAGACTTCTTGGAAGTAAAATATTTGATACAACATAATCAGCCTTATATCCTGACAATTAAATACATGCCATTCGTAATGTGACGACAAACCGTAAAATAGAGACGGCTGTTTGAACTGCTTTAGTTGTTTTATGGTTGCGGTAAGAACTCTGGCAGAACACGAATACTGCATATAAAACGACGTGTCCGCGGTCGTCTCATTTTACTCGTCTGCCCACAGCTTGATCTGAGAGGTGCACAGTTTTATCTGCCAGTGGCCGCATCTCGCCTGCGGCTTTAATCAATTCGACGATGTCGGCGTTTGATTGGGGAACCACCAGTCACACTCCCTGGTTCAGGTCCAAAATCAGTGCGTTTCTCCAGCAGGTCACTCAGGATGTCTATTCTAATGTTTCATTGTTGAAATTTGCAGGGGCAGGTCCTTTATACAGGACACACCCTTAAAGCAGAGTTTCAGAAGACTGAGCAAACGCACAAGGCAGATTGTTCTTGAACACACAATGTCTTTGAAAATGGTCACATTAAACTTCGTCATAGTGCAAGCTGTGGGTTGCATGTTTAATCAAGATCATGCAAGGTTAAGATATATTATAAAAACTCCTTATGAGGTAAAAAAAAAATCACCAGTGAATTTCTGCTGACATTATTTTTCTTATACAGAAACCTATTATGACCTGGACGCTGTAATTCCCCTGTCACAATTAATCCTTCCCTTAAAAATAATCAGAAGATCAAAAATAATAGGTCGGTATGAATTAAATTATATCTAACCGTGAATACTTTGTCCTTTGCACTTCTAAAGTTCAATCTGTATTTTTTTTTTTTTGACAGATGCGACTCTTTCATAATTAAATTCACTTTTTTTTGCTTTTTTCCAGAAAAAAAAAAACTTAATGAGGAAATGAGCCTAACATAGGAAAACGTTCCAAGAGTGTTTGATGCATGCTATTTAAAACCAACAATTAAACAGCGCTAACCCTGTTGCACCTGTTGTAAATTTCGCCCTTAGCTTCGTTTCTCACCACCTTTCCGAAAAACCATCCTCCTACCTAAAGCCACACTTCAACCTTGAGAGTCAGCGATGAAAACATGTCAGACCTTTTCCTGTGCAAGTTACACCCGCGCGTCTTTCTAATTATCCCCTAATTATCCTCGGGGAGAGAACTCCAACTTACTGAGCTTTTCGAACGGAGCAGTTATTGCCGCTGCTAATAATAGTTGGAGGCATGCGGAGGAGTGAGCCATAAAGATGACAGGACAGCCGCAAATCTCATCTCCGTGATGCGCATGCACAAGTCCTGACCAAGTTAAGTAAACATCTCGCCTGTTACCTACGTCAAATTTACACTGCATACCATGCGGGGTCTCCTTGAACAAGGGCGAAAAAGCGATTTCGTAATATACAGCGTGGGGGGTGTGGGGCTGCACCTACTCGGGCCCCATGTTTCACGCTGTCAGGCACAGCAGCGGCTATTTTTCACTGCAGGCCACTGAAGCCCAGCAGAGATCTTAACGGCGACATAAATACATCACAAGTCACAGCGACGCCAACACGCAGCGGTCCTGAAACCAGCTTATTGTGGCACCAGTCCAAGGGCCGTAGTAGCCATTTAAGTGGGTCCGGGAAACCAGCAGTACTGACACAAACTGGAGAGCTGGGGTGGGCCTTTGTCAGAAGAATGGAGAACCTCAATAATCGTCAGAAGTCCACACCCACCGTAAATTATTCCTCCCGAAGGTCACGTAGCCCTGCTGTGATTTTCACACATCTCAGAGAGACCGCAAACATGCGCTTGTTATAAATATTTATTTTATCACTGTTTTGTTTTAACAGCAGCCAGGTGGAAGTGGTCAGACTCTGGCTGTGCACCATCAAGAAATGAGTAATAAGTTTCTTAGCCACGTTTCTCATTTAAATTATGTCGTCATCGATGCATGATGCATTATGCACGGACATCCGTTCAACCGTTCAACTAGGACCATTCACAGAGCATTGCATCCAGTTCTAAAGTTAAACTAAACATTCTGTAGAAGCTGGACCACAGGACTGGTGTCCAAGTGATCACTGATCTTCTTCTTTCAGTTAGTTCTCTGGGCCAGGGCCAGTGGATGTGACATGTTTCACCAAATGCAGTTAATATACAATATCAAACCATACTCTGAAACAGATTAAGGGACTGCGTTTATATCCTGAAGTCAAGATCCACAAAAGCAAACATTTTCCCCATAAGCTAACACTGAAAATAGTTGTAAATTTGTAAATATAGCAATGGAAGAAACAGCGGTCTTGTTTGAAGATGAATCTGAAGTTCAGGTCTTCCATTAAGTAACGTGGGGCCATATGCCACTGGGGTAAAAATCCCCTCCTCCTCTCCCAGGACTGTTCTGCTCTGACATTTTATTTGGAGACTAATTATTACCAATTCAGAAGCTAATTCTCAGTCCGTAATGACCTTCTCCCCCACATGACATCAAGCCTCACCAATGATGGAGCGCGCTAAAGAAATCCAACCATTTTCCGATTGTGCGCTGAAGGCCATCCGCACGCTAATGGATACAGGAGTGTCCGTGACAGACATGACATGAAGGACCCTAAAAGCCTATTGTCCAAGGTCCCTTTCATCTAGCACCATTGCGAAGATATCACTGCCAACTAGTCAACGTGACACTTTCAGCGGTGATTATCTCAGCACGAAGGCACTTTACCCAAACATATTTATGGCCCAATAATAATGACCAACATCCACATTCTCTGTTAAAAACCCTTTTCACATATCTTGTTCTGCCACGCTGAGGACACACTGTACATTATAGTTGCACTGACTCCTAACTGACTTCTGTGCTGTTTACTGTCTGTCCATCCCAAGCCCCAATCCCCATTACCTCACCTCAGTCACCCCCGCTCACGCCCATCTCCGTGCAGAAGTCAGAAACTCAAGTATACTGTGCTGAGACAGCCCATCTTGTTCATTCTGCTCTTCTGTGATAACCATGGAAGCGGAGATCTAAAAGATGATGCCCTCATGTCAGTCCCCCCCCCCCCCAACATTTAATTAAAGCACAGACTTCACACTTTCTTGTGAAAGAATTAATTGTGCTGATGTTACATCTTAACTAGGTTGAAATAATTCAATTTGTCATGGTTTTAAATTTAGTGTGCAAATGTCAGTATTTCTCTATACAATGCCACAATTTATACAAATGTTATCTTTCATGCAAAAGATAAACCTCTTTAATTTCAGATATGATTCAGATTACCGTGTTGTCTAAAGGCTCCTTAAAGAAAAGTGTTTTTCGCATCATATTGTCTAAAGGTAAGACAATATGATGCGAAAAACACTTTTCTTGAAAATAAATAAATGTTGTGTGATAAATTTTCAGTTATGAGATGTCCTTATTTAAATATGGTGGCTAGTTTTCATGCACAGTAATTCTGACAATTGTCAGTCATGAGAATCAGATTCCAGGAACTGGTTGCAGAATTATTAATATAATTCTTTTCATTTTCTCAATACTGAATGGACAAACACATTGAACAGTTTTCCATTCGTATGGTGTTGAATACAGCTGGAAGTGTCCTTGTTCAATAGTGATGTCTTTGTATATAACTTGCAGTAAAAACTGAGTAGTACTTTATGGGAAGCCAGCAGACTGACAGCATTATGAACCTGTACTACCTTATTAGCATACTCAAAGTACAGCCAGGACTTTTCTCCCTTCAGAACCCAGAGTACTCAGATATGGTGCGGGTTGCTGCATAAAACGGACACAACCTCACGGGTCACGGGCGTGTTTATGATATTCCTGTGCATGTGATCACAGACGTGTGCTAAGTGACCACTTGGGTACCAGCAGCACACTGCTCTTTGACAGAACAACTGATTAAAATTAACTAGGCTAAAGCTAGAAGCTAGGCTGGTTTAAAGATGTCTCAAAAACAATGGGCTAATTTCTTTTCCTTTCAGAAGCAAATAAGTCCCAAGTAAAGTCAAGCACATGAAACTATACACTGAGATATAACAACATGACAAGTTAAATTCCTATCTGTGTGTAGGTGCACACATGTTCTTTTTCCAAACTTTACTTAATACAAAACTTTATTCAGCAATGATTTTTACATGACATTAGTAGCCTAACATCATCTCTTCCTTTTCTCTCCTTTGGCCTTATTCAGTCACAAAGACACGGCCGGTTGTCTGAATCAGGGTTATGTCATTAGCCCAATATGCTGTTCATCTGCATGTTGAAGCAGCATCTGCTGTGTCCATGCTGGTGAAGACATTTCCTCCGTGGACACATGGTGCCCACAGGGGGTAGCCGTGGCCTCACACATCTCCAGATGACTGAGGCAGGTGGCAGGCAATGCTCCAACAGACCTTCCACTGACCTTCAACCTCTCACCCACAAATGCAGGGATTGGTGGAAAATACTACGTGTTTAGACAGTACGTGCCAATTGGCTGTTGGTGGGAGGACCAACGGGGGAAGGCTTTGGTTATTTTTCATTTGCCAGTGTATGAGAAAGTATATTAAAGTCCATTTTGGATAGGCCCTATTAGCATGTATGGCAGTAAAATCTCAGTCAATGCATCAGTGCACATTTTGACTATTTGAGGAGTCCTGTTACCCAAGTGGTCCCTATAGAGACCACAGTTAACTAAAGCATTATTAAAAGTGTCATGTATTACGAAGCTGGGGATTTCTGGAGTGACTTTGCATTACGACCAGCTCCGACCGCTTTGTGCGGGAGCTTTACTTACGGCGCTGACCGTTCACACCCCATCAAAATGTACTCCCGCTCTCATTACTCATTCTGTCTTTCTCTTTAGCTTCTGCCAAACCGAGCACCTCCAGAGACGGGCACAAGCGAGGGAGCTTAATGAAGTTTGGGTCAGAGCAGCTGAGTGAAAATTTCATTTTCACCTGTTACTGTAATTTGTGCCAGCGCGCCGCAGCGCGCTTCTTTAACTACGACACGCCGTATGCCTCGGGCTGGCGGAGCGAAGGCATTGTGCGCGCATCTAAACTCACGGAGACGTTAATTCCTCCGGGCATAACTCCCTTTAAGAAAATGAAATGCATCACAACAAGAGGAATTCGCCACCGAACCAAGAGCAGCACGTTTTTGAGCAAATCTACATGCAGCGCTCATAAAATCTGCATAAAGCGCAGCCGTAAGTATAGCGCCGGCTGCCGAAATCCCCGCTCTCACACCTGAAGACAAGGTCTTAAAACAGTCTCATTTCACAGTGAACGGCATAAACCAGATGCATTATTCACACGCAACACAAGTAGGAAATGAATATTTATATATTCATGTATATTATATTTATACTTGTTGCTTTTGGTGCGATTTTAAATCCTTGATTTTAGAAGAAGCAAACAGAAACATGTAGTTTATATATTTTTCATAAGTGCTGTCGTTTGTGCTAAGCTTTGGAGGATTTTCCATCTCTGATAAGTGCAGAATGGTTTGCAATGTAACTATAGCTTTGTGGAAAGCACAATTAACCAAAGAGTCATTTAATTGCTTTTTTCAGCATTATCAACTTTATCCTGATATGATGGAGTACAGTTCAGCAAGGGCCAATAGACTGGCATTACAGAACATTCATTTTTATTATGTCTATTGTATAATTTGATTTTTTTGTCACGAAGAAAACTTTCAACATAAATCAATCAGCCAGAATGAATCATTATTGTGGAATTCAATCCCGTGTAATACCACCCTAGTGATATCTATTGCAGTGTGTTATAATGACTTTTAAACCACATTTCAAAGTGATAATCGTTTTTAATATTTAACAAGTGCACCTTTTGTTGCTAAGCATACTCTATGTAATGCTAACATTAGCTGTTTCTGAGTTTTTTTTTTTTTTCCAGCCAGCAGAAGATATAGATTCAGGTTCAGATTGATTCAGATTCAGGCTTTCAGTTTCAAACCAAACACCATGTTTGCTGATCACAGTCCCTTGGTGTTCCTACAACACGTGCCCGATACCAAGTATCATGTGTGACACTCCTTAATCACATACAGTCTCAACGTCAACACAGTGCACAGTGCAGGGTCTGGCAGATCTGTGTTAATTGTTTTGTTTGTGTGTGTTCAGTGTGTGCCCTTGTGGGCAGACCCTTATCTGTATGGGTTTATATTTCATAGGGGGGATTACCACCCTAGCTGTGTGTGTGCGCGCATGTGTAGGCGGTTCTGTATTTATTTATTTATTATGTAAATAAACACTTGATTACACATACATGTGATAAATTTCTTGTATTAGTTCCCGAAGCCTTTTTTCCAGCATCTTTTCTGTACAACCCAACGCCAAACTAGATCATAGCTACCTTCATGCTTGTGAACAACAGTAAGCACAACTCTGTCTGTACCGTTTCAGCCCTGCGTCTTTATTTAATCACGTAAACCACAACAATAATCCCAGACAGCACAGGTCTCTTGTGTGCTGTTTAAGAGCAGCAAGTCTTAGATCAAGGGAGAAGACTGAAATATCAGGTCTAAAGCTTCAATGTCAGTCCACGGAGGGGATTGTAAAATGCAATCACACCTGACCAAACTTATCTACTATCAGCCTTACATGTGTACTCTGATGTAATCCCTTCACTCTCTTTATTTTCAGTGAAATGTGCGAAATTTTTGTCAGCCTGTGAACTGACAAAAATGTTTTGAAAATAAACCTTAGCAACGTTATTTCGATAAGAAGAGATTATATCTCTAAACCGTGTGATCAATGTTGAGCCGAGTCACAGGCGATATAAAACGCATCTATCTTCCAACCAAAGACAGACTCCCATAGTGAAGATGAAGTTAAAACTTGAATATGGACCTTATGGCACCATAAATCAAATGCACCTACATATCAAACTCCTCACATATTCCTCTCACAAACTTAGAAACACCAGATGAGGAGCATAACTGTACAAGAACACACCGCCTTGTGATGTAAAGGCCCCTGAGTGTAGGGGAACACCGCCACACATTACCACTGCGACTTTTCTAAGCCTCATCTTTAAATTCACTGTCCCTGGCAGCACCAGGGTACCATCTGCAGTTGACCTCTGTGGAATACCAAGGACACTATGACAATGCGGCAGGGGTGCATTGTGGGTATTAGCCCCTAAAGTCGGCCATGTTGCACACCTTGCATATCGCAGTCCTGGAGGTGAGTTGTAGGACAGAGAGGGAAGTGCAAATGGCCGGTTCCCCACAGACACTTAGGGATTACTGATTATAAGGCAGGAGCAAGACTGAATACAGTACTACCCCGTTTCAGAACATGCCCTTTTCCCCAAATCCTCCAAAGACTAAAAATATTAATCTCAAAAGGGACCTACCTTTGAAAGAGGTACTATGGTGTGAATAGAATCAATATATAACGCAGCTCTCTTTTTATTCAAGACATTGGACAGAAAGTACAGACAATTTAACTATAGCCCAAACCAAAACTACCAATACTGTTTATATATTAAGATCATTCATATACACATCAATCCCCTAGACAGTCACACGATTCCCCACAGGAAAAGAGCATAGTCCTTGTTTTGTCTAAGTTTATACATCATGAATAGTTATGGCCTTATATTCCCCCGTTTCCCAATTATTACATACTATTAATGAGGTAATCCTGTAGAGAGGAAGGGATTACTTTGGCGCTTTAGATCCCGTTTTTAATAACGTGAAAGAAGTAAGTCCAAGGGAAGTCTACGCGCAACAGGTATACAGCCAAACTGACACAAAGGTCGTAAAAATCGTCACTAATTAATAATGCCAAGGGAGACTTCAAGCATATAGATGAGGAAATGAAGCAAATCCGAAGCATATCCATTTGAAAGCTTGTTCCGTCGTATGAATTTTAATTAAGCGTGGTAATTGATTTTGCCAAAGTGTGCCGGCGTCCCGTTGCCTCCGGGAGCGCCTTTTTAGTGGCACCCTTATTTCCCCGCATTTCACGTGATTGCATTTACATTTACGTTTTATTCATTTAGCAGACGCCTTTGTCCAAAGCGACTTACGATGAACAAGAGTACATGTGCATGTCACAAACGAGGTCAAACAGTATCAGAGAATCTAACTAACAGTAAGTGCTGTCCTATCATCAAAGTGCAACACGATTAAGTCTGGCGATTGTCTCAAAGTCATTCATACCATAAAGCACAAACATATAAAATGTAAGGCCATGTAACTAGAAAAACATTTACAAACAAACAGCCAACTCCATTGCCACAATGGAGTAAATGGAAGCATAGATTAAAAGATTGCAGGTTTTAAGTTCTAAGGTGCTCCCTGAAGAGATGTGTCTTCGGTTGCTTGCGGAATGCCACTGCAGATCCCTTTGGCAGGAAAGCAAGTCCCTTTTTCGGTTCACCTTTGCTCAGCGCTTGTCAGCCTCTCTTTGCTTAAGTGATTCATTGTGACATTAATTTGATCGAATTGTGATAGTTCACCTTTGTTTCCTCCTCACTGCGGCAAAGGGGACAAATCGGGCAAAGTTAAGCTTCTTGTGCCGTTTTAAAGCGGAATGTCTCGAAACAAAAAACAGCAAGTGAATGAATTCTAGAGAGAAATGTGGAGAGTCTGTAAATTTAATTGCTTTCTTACTTTCGCCCGATATAGTGGACCACCTACACATCATCTGATGACTGTCGCATTACTGCATTGCCCGGTCTCTGGGGTGTGTAGCGCTATCGGGCTCCGGATAAGTTGTCTTTCGAGTCAGTGGTATCACAAAGCAACAGCGCTATTTCCCGGGAAGACCAAATCAGCAAAAGTATGTTAAAAGTTTTTAAAAACTTTAATAATAAAATTTATAATGTAGACCTAACTGTTAAATATACAGTCTCATAAAGTAAGTTAGTTTGAGTCCCACGATAACCGTGGACTAAAGTAGTCACAAACATATGTTCGAAACATTTTCGAAATAAACAAACAAGAAGAATAAGATATAACATAAGCAGTATTCGTTAATAGACTTTGTGTCCACATATTTATTTTTCATGAAGTCAGGTTTTATAAAAACTAAACGCCTACGGTATAGGGTGATTAAACAGATGTTATAAGCTCTGCAGTACTCCTGCAGGCCGACGAAAAGCGATCGAAAGTATCGCTCCAGTCGTCGATTAATCGACCATTAAAAACTGGCGTGAAATCGTTCCCCGAATGAAGACCTTTTTCCACTTGGAAACAGTGCGATTCCATCGCGACCTTTGAGCCGTCACGCCAGACAACGAAAGGGGTCATAAAATTTAAATGAACATCAAACTCTTATGACATTAAAGCCAGCGCCCGAATTAAATAAAATCTGTTAACAGTCAGCTGGCAGCACCTTCGGCTCCGGTTAGTCAATTTTCTGTTTATATGCAGAGGAAATAATCGTTTGGACGGGAGCAACAACTAACAACTTAACTTCATTCAGAAAATTTTCTAATATCCTCTGCCATGTGTCGTGTCGTACTATAAATATGCAGCAGTTTCATCTCACAGTTTAATTGCATATATGTGTTCGCATTACATTTTCTCGTACTACCCTGTTATTCGATGTCGCCTTTACTTGGTCATGCTTGCAATGATGTTCAAGGGTGACAACTATCAAATGGGGGGGGGGGGTGTAAGCAGAGTCGTGCAGCCCCTTCGTAATTTTGCAACGATGAGTCTCAAGAACCACCGTGATGAAATTAAATAACAGTTACAAGGCACTAAAATCCCCCCTGAAGCCTCAGTCACGTTTGTTTTTGGTCAGCAATGTATAATGCTGCTTTTCATTAGCCGAGCAAACGTGTGCGTGCGCGTGCGTGTGCGTGTGCGTGCGTGTGCGTGGTCCGCGAAGCTCCTTTGTAAAATCATTCGCCGGAATCCGGTGAAGAAGTCTGCTTTTGTAACGGGGCGTGCGTGCGCGTGTGTCCGTGTGCAGGGAGGGTTGCTGGTAAAGCACAGACAAGGACAGTTGTGGTGAGATTCGGGAAAAGTAAGACAGACACCGAGCGAATATAAATCGGACGTTCGCTGAAACTGAGACTCCCAAGCTCCCTGCAATTGCCCCGCGGACCGATCTAATGGAGCGGCTCGCGCTGGTCCGGGCTCGGCTGAATCCGCACATCGGCTGCGGATGTAATTTACATCACAGCCATTTGCAGTCCCTGCATGCAATAATCACAGTATGCAACTGGGGATGCATTTTAAGATTTAGATAAAAAAAACTCCCTTTGAGTTGGGGGGGAAGCGCTGTGTAGATAAACAACACAGCCCGTTTGTTGCCGTTTTCAGCTCATTGTTTATCCGGCGCTGGTCTGACAGCTCGTATCTTTGAGCACAATGCCCGTTTATCTGGATTAGATATTCTCGGATACGCCCTCCACTCCCCGTCCCCCCGTCCCCTGAGAGACGGTTTTGCTGAAGTAATGCAGAAAGTAAAACCAACCACCAACGGAGAGCCTCTCTCCTTTTTCAATCGAGCAAGTGCAGTGCACAAGCGTAAAGTAGAACACATTACAACACACCGTCCCTGGAGCTGGGAGCGGGGTAGTAAAGGGGAAGGGACGGGGGGGGGGCATTTGTAACACTTCAGAGAGCTGCGTTTCCATGCAACGTACGTTGACAGAGTGAAATAATAAGTACAATCGTAATTGCGGTAACAATGCATTTGACAAAGGCAGGATTAATAATAACAGCATTTTAAAAGCTTTACAAGTCAGCACGAGCTACATTAAAACGCAGCATTACAGTGGGATTCTTCTTTGACACTTTATTTAAGGAAATGCACGGGGTAGGACGCTGTTAAAGAAGCATCTTTGAAAATTTGTATTTATACTGCATGCTCGTATTTAGATTTTCTGACCGTGGGACGGTGGCCTTTATGATTTTCATTCTATTTTTGTCTCACTGCCGCTGTTTTATGCTAAAAGGCTTCGATAGCATTAGCAAATGTGAGCAGAAAGCAGCTGTCCTACTTTTCATTCTGCAGACAGGTCGCCATCGGAATGAAATTATGTTTGTATATTTTAGATTTGCTAGCAATGAATACACGAACTCTTTTGCATTTAAATGACTGTTTGCTACTTTTGATACCTCCAGCTGCCTTGAGCATTACGACAAAAGGCTTGACTAAGATATCACCTCTTTCAGTTTCAATGCATCTCAAAAGTATGTCCTAATAACAGAAAGGCACGTGC
Organism: Chitala chitala; assembly: GCA_025773905.1. Classification (NCBI taxonomy): domain Eukaryota; kingdom Metazoa; phylum Chordata; class Actinopteri; order Osteoglossiformes; family Notopteridae; genus Chitala; species Chitala chitala. Next base: position 14,199 of record JABJVR010017428.1, on the reverse strand, counting down.
ATATTGTTTACAAATTTTAGAATATTTGTAAGTCGCACTGCACAAATGCCTATATACACAAATATAGGTCTGTGTCTGAAATCGGATAATAAAAGGCACAAAAAATAACCGGCAATATCATTGCAACAAAGACAACCAGTCTCCGTGGCAACAAAACCGAGAACCGTACTTGGTGTGCTTTAGACTTACTGCATGCAAAGGACGAGATTTCGCTACACATCCACGTGCGAGTAACCAAACGCAATGCGCGCGTGCCATCCGTCACAGCGAACCGCAAGGACGCCGTGTTCACCCAGCCAGCCAGTCAGTGTGTGTCTGAAAACACACCAGCTTCACAATCACACAATGCCAGTCTGCAGTGCTGCTGTTCGGCGTCTACAGTGGACACCCCTATACCACGGACGCTGTTTTACTATCTTTAATTGATGGTGTATGCTCCCAACCGGTTTCCTGTACTGTGATGATATAGCACCAACAGATGGATCAGATTTATTTGATTCGTGGCTTTAGGATTCAGACTCTGGTACACGATTATAAAATATTTCTGGATGTCGCTTTTTTCGCTATATCTGGTGATGTGCGTGATAATTTACGATGTTGCTGCGCTACACTGCTGTCTGTCAGGATGGGTCAGACTCGACCATGTGCTAACATTACCAAGTGACGATGTTCTCTCCTGACATCATTTCACATATGTTGATGTGCTGACAAACACCTAAAACCGAATTTATCTGACTGATGCTGTTAGTTCATGAATCAAATTTTTTATATTCAGAAAAGGGGAATGAATTTTTGCATGTGTTCTAAACTGCATCAGTTATGGCAACTCAAATGAATTTGTCATTATATTTCAGTTTGTCCTAGTATGAAGTGAATTCTTTACATTCACACAGTTGGGGTCAGAGGACTCACGTATAAACTACAAACAGACCAGCAGTGTGTAAGACCTTCCTTTCCAAAAGGCCTTAATTTCAAAGACAAATACGTTATGATACTTAATCTAGCCACTGTAATTTCTTCTGGATTACAAAAATTTCCATTTAATGTTGTAGTAAATCTCGTGAAGTGTAATGGCGCCATTTAAAAACATCAGGAGTGATTATTAGTTAACTCTGAATTTTAATATTATGGATTCATATATTCAAAAATGACAGTAATGGAAAAACAACTTATTCTCTGAGTGCAAACCAAAGGATGTTAATTATTTCCGGCATTTGTTAATTACACAAAGCTGTGAAGGCAGGAAATGATCCTTCACAAGTATACATTAGCAAACAAACAATTTGGACTGCACAATTTGTATTTTAGACTACAACTGATGTCACACTTAATGTACTGCACTGTAATCCGAGACTGTCTTATAATGATCGCTGCACCCAGGAAAATGGATAGAGAAGCTGCACAACATTTTGTTTTTTGCACACACAACTCCCAAGAAATCACCCACTGTTGTAATGTTGAACTCAGAGCTCTATGCAGTATGTGATGCAACAGAATGTTATTGTGACACTGTACTGAATGCATGACTAGCTGGTCACAAAAAAAAATAGGCTACTTCTGATATCAGGGCCCTAATGGTTTGGTACATGGATTATTAACCTGAAGGTTACTGGTTCAAGCTCCCAGAGGTGTCCTCTGTCTAGAACTTTTAACTCGAGTTGCTCCAGTGTAGCATTAAGATTAATAAATAGATGTAAAATATAAGTTGCTCTGATTATAAGAGCCAATTTTGTGACTAAGTGTAAAGGATATAATTTCTGCTTCTCTTTATCGGCTCCTCTCAGCAGACCTGGTGTGTTGATTTGAGTGTTGGTGAGCGTTATGTAACTGCATGTCTTGCTTGCTTTCTGGGAGAATTTTTTTTTTTTTAAGCACACGCCAGCATTCTCTTTGTCACAGAATTAAGTCCAATCCACAAATCAATAAGCGCAGGTGGTCCTTCGGTTTGTCCTGCTGTCTGTTTCGGGATAAGACTCACAGTTGTGTCCAATTTATCATACGGGTGGTTTGTGCTGAACATAAAGTGTACAGTATTCATCTCTTTGCCCAGTTAGGTTGTTAGTAGTTGGTCAGTGCATGTTTAAGCACTATACTGAACACTGCCATGTTCTTACTGCTGGTAGCCTGTAGTAATTGTAATTAAAGCAGTTGCCAATAAGTAGGTTTCATATGAGAATACCATGTAGAGCTGTGGGTAAGGAAGAAAACATGCAATCTGTATTTCCTCCACTACTTAACGGGGAAATAACCCATGAAGAATATAGCATTTTATAGTTGTTAATGTTTATACTAAACAGAATACAGCTTGTATTAAAAAAAGGATTGGATTTGTATTACATTTGTGCTTAGGGCATCCTGGATGTGAAGTGCATGTTTAAGAGTGCTGAGATGCAAGAGTGAAATTTATCTGCAAAACTCCTTGCAAACTCCAAGCTATTCCCAGCCATGAATATAATGAGGAAATGACATAATTGGGTTATGGAAAGCAGCAGTTTTGCAGATTGCTCTGAATCAGTCATAGTCCGTCAAACCCCAACACAGAGAACAATAAAATATCCTGTGGAGCTGTGTGAGCAGTTCAGACCATGACAAAATACACACTCGCTGTTAGCTACAGGCTCAGTCGTAAGGCTAGGTGGAGCAACACTAACGACCTCGACATGCTCAACATAACCCAGTAAATGTTTTCTTTCCTTCTGATTCACAGCTTTTTCAAACATCTCTTGCAAGTCCATTTTTCAGTTTTCATGATGGCTGCTGGTACTTTAAAATAACGACGAGGTCCGCTGGAATCCCAGGCACACCAAAAGCACTCTGGGCCTCCATCCCATTCTGCTGCCATAATATTCAGTGATCCAGATGCGTTTGTGATTTCACCATTTCAAGAGCGTTTTTAGCAACGGCTCTATTAGGGACCAGCCGGTCGTGTGATCGTCTTCATTGTTTAGTCCTTGTGAGATCCTTGAGTCTTTGATTCAAATGATGCCACAGCTTTGCAGAGACTGGCTGTTTGCAGGAGTTAGCTTTTGCAGCCAATGCTGACCAACGTACCCTAACTTTCAGGTAAGAAACAGCAGATATCTACGTATATATAGGACACAACGGAAGGTTGCCTTGTTGCATCTACAGGTCAACTATGGGCCCATACCAGTAATCTCACCCCATATGAATTTGTTATAGATAGGGACCTACTACTGTATCATTCAAATTAAACTTAAAATAAATCTTATTGATAATACCAAAACATTAAAGTTAATATATCCCACAATATTAAACAAAGTGGTTGAACATTAACTTTATTTTGTTAAAATTTCACTGATGCCAGTTACAGAAACAAACTCCATAAATTCTTAAGCACCTGTAAGTGTATGGAGAAAAATGTTGAGTGTGAAAAGGGTTTTATTTTAGCGTTTAGTTTATGCATCAGCCTGCAGTAAGTTTAAGTTTTTTACTTCAAAAAAAGGTCCTGGCCAAAGAAAGGATGCTAAATTCTTACAAAACCTGGCAGGATCTGCTGACCAACTTTGGATCGAATACAGCTGCAGCTTTGGGCATTACATCTGACAGGAAATGAGGCGGTGATAGCAGTCGGTGGGAGGGGGTTATGCTTATGACCTCCTCCTTGAAGTGACCAAAAAAAAAAAGCTCCAGCAATGTTCAAAACAAGGGCACCCGAATCCAGATAAACAAGGCAGAATTAGTGTGCGCTGTTGCACATCTGCTCCTCTGTGTTCTGGTGTCTCTGCCTCTCTGAATATCGGAATTTTTTGTTTTCTTCGCTGGACGCTGTTGGGGCAGCCATCTGGGAAGTGCCACATTCATTTCGTTCATTTAAATTCACGCTTTCATTTCCACTGCTGCAGAGGACACACCGCTTTCATATTACTCATCTTAATTAGCATTTTCCAATGATGTCCTTTGTTGTGTAGAACCTCTGCTACACCAGTCTGCGTGTACAACCACAATCATGCTTTGCAATACAGATACCCCCATTCTTTTTGTCTTGTTTTATTGTAAGGTTTTGTTTCTCAGTTATACAAAGACAAATTCCAGGGGGAACAACCTGGGATTCCTATTCAGTGTTCTTTTAACCTAATATTTGTCCTGCCGCGTTCATATCCCAGATCAAACGAAAACGCAGCGCAGTTAGGATCTCAGATAGCGCTACTTTAACAGTAACAAAGGAAAGTCATCAAAAAGCAACGTCCTGCTATACATGGAAAAAGTGAGCTTATTTAAAACGCCTTTGATACGCAATGCTAAGGAAGCAACAGGCGTCTCCGAAGGTGCAGACACCTGTAATTTTGGGACAACATAACAACTGACGGCAGTGACAGAATTCAGAATCCGCGTTCAGTATCCCTGATGTCAGGGCTTTGATTAAAGAAAAAAAACACCAATGCAAAGAAAAATCAGTTTTCTTCAGCAGCCTTAGATCAGTCAACAATTTTTACTGCTAAATTTTACTGCTTAGTTTTTCCCTCATTCAGACAGCATGTAGCATTTTAATGGAGTGATTTAGGTAAATTGTAGGGATCTGCCCTGGAACCTACAGCAGGCACTCTTAGCCCTAGTCACCTAGATGCCAGCAGCTCCTGCATTAACTTCAGATTAATAACGACTTTACCGGATGTCTATATGGCGTGGCGCTTTGACACGTTGAGGAAGAGCTAACGAGCGGGGCTTTGCATGCAAATGAGAATTCGGAGCTATTTCTGGCCGGCTGCTTTGTGGACAGGTGAGATGTTCTGACGAACGCTCCCTCCTGGCGGCACACAGAACTGGGACTTACACGAGCTTGATTCCCGAGCAAGGTTATTTTAGCACAACCCATTAATACGTGACTCCTTGTGATGAAGTGCAGAGGGAGGCCGAGATGAATGTTCTACACTCACAGTTACGTGTTCCTTCACTTTATGTAGCATTTTTTTAATTAAGCGAAAGTCGCTGATAACAATAGGCTGCATTGAACTCGTTGCAACCGAACCGGCATGACTGGTTTAAAACCCAACGTTTCCTCTGAATATTTATTATTGCTGATAATTTCTTTAGTTCGGTACATGCTGTCAAAATGTTGTGCAGAGGGAAACAAATAGGGCGGTGTAGATTATAATAAAACTACAGGACTGCCGATTCATTATGTTATCGTGTCCACACCTTGCAGTGTAACTCAGTCAGGTGTGGAGGGTAGGGATATTCATTTTACTTTGTGAAAAATAATGCTCTTAAAGGTCATTCCGGCAGTCTTCCCAGATCGTGCGTAATTAATATTTTCATTTTACATCTTGGCAGCACTATTTTCAAAGTACTACAATCAGCATTCCCTCTACTCGGTGTATAAGAACATGCATATTTATGGCCTTTGATTGCACGCACTTTAGCCAAACACCATCATTTGGCCTTGCTGCAGACAAGTGACTGCGCAAAAGTTGAATTAAGAAATATCTGTTAGACCTTTGTGCCCTTTGTGGAAACTGAAACATTTCTCATTAGATGCACCTTAAATCCATACCTACTGAAAGGTGGCATTTAACCCAGACACAACAAGGCGTTAGTTTGGGGAATAATTTGAGTTTGTGGGTGAAATGGTTAGCATGGATAATGTGGTAGTAAGAAGAAGTGATTTTTTATTATTTTTTTTTTTTTGGAGGGGGGTTGTGGCTTAAGAAATCTATCATGTGTGTATCTTATTGTGAATTACTGAATGCAAAAGATTTCCTGTCAAAGCAACAAGCATGTATTTAAAAACAAATTCCTAGTTGATGACTCAGCTCTGGTAAACTGTTAAGAGCACAAGACTTAAAAAGAAGCCACAATAAAGGCAACCATGGCTGGCATTCATAACCTATTCACTAAATAATCGGAACGAAACCGACAATACATGACAGCGATGTTTCATTACGCCTATTTAGGCTCCCATGCAGCGATGTCTTGGCTCCCTTTAACGTTTACACGTGATCTAGATTTCTGCGGTTCTCTGGTTTACGAGCTCAGCTCCATGACTCCGCCGTGACTCCTCTCTAAAGTTTGGCATTCGTACTAAAAACGACTTGTTATTGATCTCTAAAGAGGCGCTCAAGGCAGAATGAGTGAGGTTCACGTCCCATGTCCCCTTCAGAAAAAAAAAGAGGTTAATCATGACTTTGTACAAATCTGTCCTTTACAAATGCCTGTAGTAATGAATTAGACTGCGATTATGTAAGCACCTGCATGCTTATTCATAACAGTCACAGTATTTGGTGTAGCTGCTAACAAAAGGTTGTTTGCTATAAATCTAATTTATGCATTAATCCTCTTTGAGATACTAACGGTTACGTGCAAAAGCGAGATCCTAAGTTTCATTTACTTCACATGGTTAAGCCTTTCCTTTACGATTAAAAAAATATAAAATCTCTATTCTGATGTAAATCAATAACTTTCAAACGGCTTACTCAATAAATCACTTAAAACGCGCCATTTAATATCCCATGAATCTGCACGCCTTGTTTAATTTATCTGAAACCAGCTTTGGTAGTGTTGTGTGCATTTTTATTTCTGTTGCTTAACGGGGCATCTTCCCGAGAGCTGAACACGTTTACGGTTGTGCACGGAACACAGCCGCTGTACGGATGGTAATACTTGTCCAGGTTACAAACCCCACTGCAACGACTCGGCAACTCTATGGTTCCTCTGGGATTTGAAAGCACAACTGTAGTCATAAATCCAGGTCCAGTTATAAAGCTCCGAGGTATAAAAATCTATCGGTTTAAATTTAAATGTTTCATTTTAATTCCGAATTACTAAATTTAGATGTGCGCACCCAAAATGCAGAATTTATTCAGTTGTTTATTCTCTTAGGACTGCCTGTTTTTTTTTTTTTTTTTTTTTTTTACGCACTGTAAACCCTAAAAGCACCGTACATGATCTAAAAGTTAAACATTTCAAGATTTTCTTGAAAGACAGACCAGACAAAATTAATGCTGACACACTTAAAAGTATAATAACACTGACAGGGAACGACAGAGCACTGCATGCAGAGAAAACAGCTGCCTTTCCTATTCATCCTTATGCAGACCCCAACCCCTGACCCTAGACTCCGGGAGCAGACCAACTTGAACAGAACGCGCGTTTCGGGGTTATTAGTTGTGTATTGTGTGTGTGTATACGGACTCTTTTTCTGCGTCTCGTCTCTCTCGATCACGGATGCGGTCTCGGTGGAAGGCACGAGCCCTCGGCTTCGACCACGTGCACTCCTTTTAAATAATAATACAAACACGTTTACTAAGCACGTGGTCCGCATTCTGTCGCACAGGGTTTACTTTACCGTCACCTGAGCTCAAAAACCACTGGCCAGGCGGATTACCCGATTCTGCTAGTTTTTGTTCACGTAACTGAAAATAAATAAATAAATAAACAAAAAACACGATGTGCGAATTTCGTTGCCGCACCCCACGCATGCGTTTGGCATGAAATGATTAATGAAGAAAGCCTTTTGTCCTTCTCCATTCACTTTGCCCAGTCAACTCGTACAGACATCGTGATTAGATGGATATCTAATTACGGGCATTGTGACATATGACATTTTTGATTAATAGGTGCCTCTTTAGAAAGACAGCAGCTGTACACTCAGTTCCCAAACAATACAAATGACTCAGTTTTCAACGATTTGAGCTGGAGAGAAACCCGGTGTTCTGCATGAGCTGCAGTTCTCCCGGTGCTGAGTTATGCTAGGATAACCATTTAACCAAATACATTATTTTGTTGGATGAATCTTGAGTTAATATACTCGAAAAGGAGTGCATAACCTCAACAGCTGTCCAAAACGGCAGTGGCAAAGTCAGAGGGGTGGCCAGGGTGGCAACACCTCCCCTCCCTGAAATATGATTGGCCGCCCTGCATGCCACTCCAAACATCTTTGAGATAATTGGCTGATTTGAAGCACGCTCCCCTCTCTCCCAAATTAGCCTTGTCCACACCACAAAAGATGTGTAGAATCGGCACTGCAGGACGGTGCTCTGCAGAGAGTTCACGAGCACAAAAGTGGATGTCGTGCTAGCTGACCGTTAAACATAGAGGAGACCGGTCCTGACAGTAGGCCAAGGAGTGGGCTCTGAACAGCCCCTAGAGCCAGGCGGGGGGGGGGGGGGGGGTTAACGCGTGGAGATGTGTCAATTATTAAATAGGTGCCAGGGCGGTGCGCCCACCCCATCGAACGCCAAGCCTCCCACACTGCCTAGCACCAGATGCCCAGTGAGAAGGAACGGGAGGCTTCAGAACCAAACCAGGAGAGCAACGTGAGCAGAACGTCACGCGACGTCTGCCGTCCCGCCTACTGCATCGACAGCGGTGCGCGTTAACACACTGGCTGCTTACTCATCTATTTCCATGCAATGAATTGCTTTATGAAATATCAAGGGGTAAATTCTGCCTTTTGTCACATTAGTGACTAGGAAGCCCCTAGTCCAGCTGGCTATGGTGGTAACCAGAAGGAAAACGGCTATGAGCTTCTCACGCGCCTTCCATTGTCAAGTACAGCAGAGTGACAGAGTTAGAATTGGACCGGTTTTACAGGACACTCACTCTGCATAATGTATGAATATTTAACCATTCATAACATGGCTAGGAGGACGTCTAACGGAGTACAGACACAGCCTGTAAGTGAGACAGGTAGCACCAAATCTCCTCTTACGGTCAGGTGGCTAGAAGTCTGCTGGGGACATCGAAATCTAGATTTGAAAACTTTTAATAACCTGGCTTTATGGCTATTGTTTGGAGAGCTACAGCGTGGAACTTCACTGGTTCCACAGGTGCACCAGGTGGACCTCAACTGACACCCTGACACAGGTGATGAGGGAAAATTATTTTGAAGCTTCACAATTCATGAGCACTGGAAGTGGACACAGGCGCCGCATTGGAAGAGTGTTTAGTTCAAACCCCAGAAAAGGAAAGACTGTTATGGCCCATGCAGGACACCGCCAGTGGATTTAATTAGTAATTATTCAGCATTATAAACAGAATACTGCATAAATATATGACATTGAATGAATGTTTCAGTTAAAATTCTCTTCTGCAGCTTCCAGTCTAAATAAACTACTTGAAATAATATATCTGCTTATATCACGGCTTGGCTTCCTGACTCGGGAATGTAGAACAGATTTTCATGGCTGTTAATTAATTCAGTCATAAATTATTTATCTAAACTATACGTACACAAGTCTCTTGCTATGTTCTTTCTGAACTTGACTGAAGTTGTCAGCTTTCAAAAGTGTGTGTGAGAGAATGAGCTGTATCTGTCTTCAGTATTGGCCAGTGGGTGTGTGTGCATGTGTGAGTGAGCGTGAGATTTGTGTTTCTTTCCAATCGCCATTATGTTGTTCTTTTCATTAACCACAGAACACAAACCCCAGAGAAAAGGTTTAGATTTAAATCCATCACATTATTATTACAGCTATCCTTAGTAAAGATCATTAGTGCTGTCCATTAGAAGCTCGTAGGCATCTCAGCTCTGAGAGCAAGACGACAGCTGAGAATCAGCAGAAATATTTCACAAAGCAGGAGCTGTATAGCAACAGGCTTTGGCTGTGTCACAGTACCTGAGTCTCACAGGCCGTGCAGATGCTTTGGTCTCAGACATGACTGACGACGTGGAGTCTGGATCATGAACAGGTGGTTAGTGTTTTCAGAACACTCTCTAAATCAACTTGTCTGACTTTAATTCACTCCTTTACAGTCTGCCGCCCTTCTGCTGGTGGGAAAAGCTGTTTGTTCTGTTGTACCATAACATGACTACTTCAAACGAGACATTCGGTTTACACTTGATGTTTCTGGTTCTTCTTGCACAATGAGAAGGAATATGAATTATAATCAGCATCATTACTTAATAATCAAAAGCTTTAATTTTTTAAAATTATTATTATTATTATAATGCAGGAATAATCGGCAGCCTGTAATGGCTTGGGGCCTTGTCCAGGATGTACCCTGCCTGGCATGGTAGGCTGCCTGGGACAATGTCCGAGCTACCTGTCATCCTGAGGACAAGCTGTTGGATAATGGATGGATGGGTGGAAGGAGTAACTGGAACACAGGAGACTCAGTGAGGTTTTAGCAAACACATTAAGATAGCACTCAAAGTGCTCCTACATCCAGGCATGGCGTCTCTCCTGGCAAACAGATGTCTTCTGTAAATAAACACAACAAAGGCAGCGGGTAATTCAGAAACATAATTATGCTAAAACAGTAGGTCATGTCAAACACAGAGGCCTAAAATCAACTGCTGCATTCCAGTATGAAACGGTGAGCAGTTTCCGTGCGCACTACCTTATTTTTTCACCACATTTTTATACAGTACATCCAAAGCCAAGTCACACACGTACTCTCCGAGTCATTGCAGTCAGTCGGCCTGCGTTTTCTCAGATGTTTCTCCGTCTCTGCAGCGTGTCAGTGAAATAGTTTTCCTGTAATTTCTTGAATGTTTTTGCACCCGCTCCTCACTGGCATTATCTAGGTCAGCTGATACTCTATTTTCCTCAGATTTAGACAAAACAGATGAGAGTTATTCTTAGCAGAGTATTTTCTGGGAGTGGGGGGAGTGGGTGGGGGGGGGATTTCTCTCTGATTTGATATTGAATTTGCAATATATGAGATCTGGAGAAGCTGCAAAAATCGTCTCATCTCGACCTCTGTGCACCGAGCACCATGACGGTTGTTTTGCTGCAGTAATATTGGTAATAATTCATACCTACCAACTTGAAGGTGCTGCCTGCTCTAAAAGTAATGTAGCATTTTAACGAGGATTAGAAACAGGACCAGAGTGGTGAAAATGACATTAATGGGATTCTGAAATTTGGGGTATTTTGTTGATGCCCTGGGTCAATCTTTGTTACAATGTTAAATTAGGTGGAAAATGTTAGTGTTCTGCTCATTTGGCATATCGAAACGCGAGAACTGTTCATGTAACCAGTAAATATTTCTTTTAATAAATATATTAGATATAAAGCATACATGCACACGAGGTACTTCAGACTGCAGCTGTGGCATACATGCCACACTTGTGGTTTCACCTGTTCCGAAGTTAAGCACATATATTGCATTACGTACATCTTCACATACACGAGAATTTTTCGTCTTTTTTTTTTCCTCCCCAGACAGACACAGCTACCACGGTCTTTGTATCTGAACTATTATAACCTGTTTGACAAGGAGAGATGTATTAGTAAATCAGTACCAGATTGAACCCATCAAAATACCATTTCCTGACAACTTTCTAATGAATTATAATGGACACATAATCAATGGTGATTTATATGTATAGTAATGCATAGTAGATTTGTCAGCCATTCAGCTGTGCGACATTACATTACACATATTGGAACAAATTTTGTTCATCGCCCGGGCTCTGAAAATATTATAGGCGGTAAGACAATTTTCATAGCAAAATCACATCCATTACTCATTGTCAGACTGGGACTTTTCACAGTTTCTCCTTTCTTTCCTGGGTATGTCTCAGCCCTAACGTGTTTAAAGGACTACAGACTCCTTCACGTCACTTCAGAGTGTTTTTTTTTTTTTTAAGAAAATCATCGCAAAAAGAAACAATGTGATGCAAAGCTGATAAAGTTCTAGAGTGCCAGGAGGAACGGTCTCATCTGGCAGGGACCTTGAGATGGGTCCAGTCAACTTTCAAGCCCTGCAGATGGCTGGCCGGCCTACAATTTGTTTTTTAAATAAGGTCTGTAAGGAGAGGACTGATTTCATACAATGCACTGGCAGGGCTAATCTCCATAACAAAAGCACACAACATGTGCAGAAATGCATGGGCTCATCAGCTTAATTAGACCCTGTTCTGACCACTCAAAATGAGAACTTGTTTGGGTGGGGGCAAATATACCTGATGAGGCCAGATGTAAAGGTCAGTCCAGGCACAGCAGGAAGGGGTTAATAATGGGGGCTTGTCAGCTTACCCCCAGGTGTGGAACTGTGTTCTTATTCACCTGCGCCACTATAGACAAAAAGACCAACAGTCGAGCCGTTTGTCACTTTGGTCTCTTTCTTAATCAGGGCTGTTTTCCAGAATGAATGACTAATGAAGGTGATTCAATTAAAACTGCCTTTCATAGAGGAACTATAATATAGTGACAGAAACCAACCTAGTCAGGTCAAACCACCGCCATCACACACACACATTCAACATTCATGGTACAAACCACCGCCATCACACACACACATTCAAAATGAGCCACTTTATTTAAAATTTCATATGCAAATTGCTCCTACAGGCATAATATACTTCCTGCATTGCATGAGCTTGCATGTCTAATTGTATCACTGCACATCGATACAGATGCACGTTATTCAGTCTTTTTGTACAGTATGGTGGGGGGGGGGTGACTATTTAAACAGAATCTTTAAAATTTACGGATAAAAAATATATTAATTAAGCCTATAGAAAATTTATGACAAGTTGTCTTAAATGTATCGGAATGCACTGAAAAGATGTAGGCTGCTCCAGTCAAAATGGGTGAAAAATTGGCATTGTAGTGTTGAAAATCATAACTCACTAGTAGATTACTGTACATGCAAACACCTCCTGCACAAATGTAAGTGTTACATACGTGTGTCAGAACATGCAATATGCTGATCAGTACTCCGCTCCATGATTAGACAACAGGACGCATCCATCACATAAACATTCTCTCTTCACGAAGCCAATCTTAACCTTTACCCTGATAGGCCCATATATAAATTCTACATGGACAAAAAATACATGATTTGTCAAAAGGCAAGATTTATTGGCACATTCAGGACAAACCTTAGGCTCTCACTGCTAAATCACGTCGCCTTTTGAAGATGATTGAAAATACGCACAAAATACTCAGCACAATTTGCTAGGAAATCCTTTTTTTTTACCTGTGGCTAGAGTGCTTGATTCATTTTTTTTCCTCTGCTGAACATCACCTTGAAATGTTGATGCTGTCTTGTGTAGCTGCTGAGCATTCGTCATTAGAAATAAGTAGCGAGAAATTTAATTTAATAGCCAGGCAATAATTATAACATACGGAATTTAAATATGTAGTATATTCAGTGTCTAAGTATATAGCATAGATATTTTATTATATGCAGGGGCAAAATGGCCCTTTTCCTCTCTGGGGTGTGCTTGCTGTCACTCGGACCGACCTCAGGAATACCTCTTAACCGTTACCTCAGCAAAGAAACGGATTCGTGGCATCTTACATAAAGACTGTAGACCCTGACTGTAAACGTACCACATTGTTCTCAGCATGAAGGACTGCACCTGTGGGATCTTTGTTCTTAAAGGCATTTCGATCAATGGAACTGGTGGATTCATTACAAATTAATGGTAAGCAAATGGCTGTTGGCAGAATGATGTTAGACAGCTATTCAGAGCCTTAACAACACTTATGGATCCTTCATGCTATGAGTACGCAGTCTTAGAAGAAAACTTTCTTTGATAAATTAAGCCTTTTTAAAAGTGTTAAATCATTTTCCAAATTGAATGTGCAGCCTTGGCCATGATAATGAATGAGAGGACACGCAGGATATGACATCAGTTACATCCAGGGTGTAAGGTGGCCTGGTTAAGCCTCAGAACATTTGTAATAAAGGCATATGCTGCAACTGCATCACTAGAACATAAACATAACATGTGATGTTAAAATGAGACGTCCATCTGTCAACACTACCGGTCATCTCAAATGTCTCTGGCCCACACATGCACTTTACTGGAAGTAGTGAGGCGTGCCTTCTGCAGTTAACTCAACCAAAAATAAATCGATCACTTCTGTTCAAAGCCACACGCCACCAGATTTTAAATATTCAGGCGACTGAAAACAATAAATAAATCACAGGCAGTAAATTGGCAAGTTACAGACCGTAAACATGATCAGAATAGCAGCACAGACTGTCCAGCACGGCTGGGTGTTAAGGGTTCAACTCGGAGTCATTTGCGATTATGAAAACCAGCTAAGTGCTTCTGACATTTCAGCTTACAGTCCTCTTAGTTTCCCATGGAGAAGAGTAACACTAAAACAAAAGAACAAATTAATAAAAACATGGTCCATAATTGGTGGCGTGGTGGTTAGCACTGTCGCCGCGCACCTCCAGGCCTGGGGTTCAATTCCCACCGTGGGTCTGTGTGCGTGGAGTTTGCATGTTCTCCCTGTGCTTGGTGGGTTTTCTCCGGGTGCTCCGGTTTCCTCCCAC
>JABJVR010017418.1:0-36990 GCA_025773905.1 Chitala chitala | reverse complement strand
AGTCAAAGATGAAGTAAGGCTTATGTGGCCAGACTAAACAGAAACTGAAATGAGTAACAATAAGTCAAAGATGAAGTAAGGCTTATGTGGCCAGACTAAACAGAAACTGAAATGAGTAACAATAAGTCAAAGATGAAGTAAGGCTTATGTGGCCAGACTAAACAGAAACTGAAATGAGTAACAATAAGTCAAAGATGAAGTTAGGATTATGTGGCCAGACTAAACAGAAACTGAAATGAGTAACAATAAGTCATAGATGAAGTTAGGCTTATGTGGCCAGACTAAACAGAAACTGAAATGAGTAACAATAAATCAAAGATGAAGTAAGGCTTATATGAGGCAGGGCCGAAACAAAAACTGAAATAAGTAGCAAAAATGACACGAGCAGACAAAAAAAACTTTGCTGTTAGCAGGGAACATTCACTGTGAATGAGAAAAGGGGACACAGAGGCTACATAAAGCTCTTGGACAAACAAGGCTGAAAAATGCCATGTGTGTAATAGTTCCATAAATGAGGCTGGAACATTATTAAGATCGTATCTGTTCCAAGGTGTCAGAATGGACATCTTTCCAGTTTTAATTTGATTTGGCCACCTAGCCACGTAGAGTGGAACCTGGCAGTGCTAATCACTTAACTGAATATCTGCTGTGAAATGGTGCTTTCCTAATTACTTCAGGGTAATTGAGAGTTTACAGAGGAGAGCCCTCTGATCTGCATAGACTGTTAAATTGCAGGAAGATTAGACTAAATGCACGCTGTTCTTCTTAGCCAGTACGTGCTGTTTACTAATGCCACTGTGTTTCAGTGAAGCATGTTAGTGTGTAGACTGTGTCCACCTTCAGCATTCATTCAAAGCAAAAAACATTGCTATGTTGCAAAGTTAAGGCTTATTGTACCAATCAGTACCACCCAGCAGCCACACAATAAAGCCTTCACAACTAGTTCAGTTAATTCATACACCAATCTCAGAGTTGGACCTCCAACACAAAGTGATTCTTTGTATCCAAATTTGTGCAAATGCATAAAATTACTGCAGTAAAAATGTATCTGAGATATATAAATTCTTCCCTCATGAAAAATTTGCACAAGATCCATCCATGAATCTGTAAAATGTAATTTTAGAGCAGTGTTTGGAGAAACTTTAGTCTATATATTTCAAATAAGTCCAGTTTTAGTTTTTAATATTAATGTTGTAATTCATGACCTTATCTTGATTCTCACCATAGCCCCGATCTTCCCCTAAATTTCAAACACATTTCGATATGAATAGTACCAAATGACACCACTGTAGTTGAGAATTAACAGGTATCAAGCAAACATGACTAAACGTTGAGTGATACTAGGTAGATAAGTGTTTCTGTCCCATTACTGCAATCTAATTAATTACTACCACAACATTCAACAGTTGCACATAAATTCAGTTTATGCAATATTTCATGACTAAACAGGTATACACAAACATCAAACTCGTTTGTTTACATTGCAAACTGGGCTCAATCAAACTAAATGAGAAGAAATGTTGATGCATAAGCCACGTTCCTTGAAGGCAAGTCCCGTGTGCTGTGTTGTCAACATCTGAAACTAATACACCTTCAGCTTTTGACCCATAGAGAGAATTATAAAAATCCACCCATGCTAAACAGATGACTAAATACAGTCTGTGCCTTGTGGGGCTTCTCTGATGCTCAGGGAAGACATTTTCCAACAGCTTATGCAGCGACCCACGCTTGGTCTCTCCAGCCAAAGTATTGTGTAAAGAGCTTACTCCATGTGCTGAATTGGGCTCCAAAAACAGCCAATCAGATTATGTGCACAGGCTAAGCGCAAACAGATTGTCATGCTTCAATTTTGGGATGTTGCTGGAACAGCTCATGCCCCCCCCCCTGCCTTTAGCAGTAACAAGAAACATAACACAAAGAGACAGAACGGTGTGAACTGTTTGCCTCACAGTGAACCTCCCACCACGTCCACACATTTCACTGTTCCACAAGTTTGTGTCTGTGTCTTGGGTCACTTTACCATCTTACTTGGAAGGGGTTAGGTGAAAGAAAAGCTAACAGTGGTTTGTGGCTTCTGTGCACAGCATCCTTGGCTGAAGGATGTGCGTTGCTGTGCTCAACTTTCCATCATTTCAGTAGTTCCATGTAGAGTTTGAGTGGTCTCTCCAAAGCATAAGAGTGTAGGTGTGGGGTGATCCTGACATGTCCAGACATAAGAATCCGTTCTCAGCCTGACTGACTCTTAAAATGTACAGCCTCTCAGATTTGGCCCCAGCTTTGCAGAAAGAGCCATCGGAAGAGTGTCAAGTTTCTGGATTTATGTAAATCGTTCCCAAGACACGCTAACCCGTACTCTATGGACAGGCAAGAATTCTACCATTAACCCACCAGATAGCACATCAGTTTCTCATGAAGAAACATTCATTGTGTTGTCAGTACTCAAGAACATCCTTCGCCTGGTAATACGCAAAAGAAGCAGGCAAAGAAGCGGGACACCCTATACCATGTCTAGTTCATGCTTGTATGGAAGACCCCCTGGCAACCCCATCTACTATCCTGGGGTTGGGGTGGGGTACCAAATGGTCGACAACATCTAGGACAGATCAGGTAGGCAGCACTGCATGTGGTCAAATTACATATAAGCCTCACCTGAATAACCTGTAACACAACCATGTGCATATATAGTACAAAGATATATGAAATAGCTGAAATATCAAACGTGTCCTGTTTTTAGTCAAAAAGCCATACATTTCTGTGTTTGACACAATGGACAAAAACCAGGAGAAGCACAGTTAATCTGCTCTTTTTTTTCAGGGTATAAAATAAGATAATCAAACAAGCACATTGTTCACACTGCATGTTGATGCCACATACTGTGCATCCTCTGTGAGCACACTACATGGACACTATTTGAAAAAAAAATGCCTGTGTACAGTTTTAATGGGCTTTTGACTGGACTTCAAACCTGGCCACTGCTTCAGGTGGAAGACCCACTCTGTAGAATTACTGAAGTCAATAAAAAAGGTCTTCCTCAAACTGAATGTAACATGATTTACAAAGGATTGTATTTGTACCTTTGGAAACGTCTATGTTAAGAAGAGCACACCGTATCGCTACAGAATAATGTGATCTGGCAGCATGACACTGTGGCCAGAGGCGAGTCCCTTAAGTGGAACACGTTGTCCTTGAGTAAAGGGCTTTACCTGAATTGCTCCAATTAAAGCACACCTGCATAAATTTGTCAAATTTTTATGCTTGTGGTCTTTAACTACACAGAGATGCCTTGGATCCAGCAGAGTGCAAAGTGTAGAATTAAAAAGAAATGAAAAGGTCTGGTTTCTATTACAGGGATTAGTTTTATATTCAGAGCACTTCATCTTCAGAATAACTGCCTGTGGAAAGTCTTTATCTTGAAATTGTTGGCAATAAAAATGACAAATTGGTCTGGCTAATTAGGCAAATGCTGTAATGGCTGTCTTTAAAAAGGTTCAGGTGTTTTTGTGACAGGATTGCAACAGAAGGACTGCAACAGGAAAGAGTATTCCTGCCTTGCCATAGTAGTCCAGGTATTTCAGGTTCCTCTAAATAGTGACATATTGACCCCTGGAAACATTGTCACCAGTTATGTACATTTGGAACAAGTATTGATCCTTTTAAAACTTTGAGGAAAAAAACTGCATATGCATCAACACGTAACTCTCTGCCTCAGCCTGTTTCAGCCTGTTGCCTGGGAATCGGGTATTTGTGGTGGACTCTTGAACTCTTGACCTTTATTTCCAATTGAAATGGTACTTAGTTACACAATTATGAAATTAGTTTTTCTCATTACATTTACTGAATCTCTTTATAAGGATTAACTAGTCCTATGAAATTACAAGCAAACTGTAATTGTACAATATTTTCATATCTTCTTATGGCTGTTCTGCTTGCACAGGAATAGTTTCCCTTCAGACAAATTATATAATGTGCAGGGTAGTAGAGGTGTGGGGACAGGGCCAAAAGATTAAATCAAGATCACATTATTTTGTGTGTGTTTTGGCCAGTGGAAGGTTATAACAATTTGTTCATATGCTTGTTCTGTATGGAGAAAGACCTGATAAATGAACTGCTCAATATCAACTACTTTTCTCCTTGACTATGGGCCAGTCTGGGCAAGTGAAGTTCAACACTTAATGTTCTCTTAGCAAGACCTCAGCCTAAGCAGAGCAGACATGGGACTGTACATGTCAAGCAAAATGATCATCTGAACTTTGTCAGAAGCCACAAAACAGATACAGAGGGCTCCAAATGACTACAATGATTCTGATTCTTATTTAAGCACTGCAGACAAACAGAGTGCTGACATCAGGTGTACTCATGTCAAGCAGACTTCCATCAGAGTCGTGTGGCCTATGCTGGCAGGTTGTTCATCTTAAAACAAGTGCGGCTCTTTCTCTGATGTAGTCCAGGAAAGCAGAAGATTGCTGTGCTTGAGAAAAGGGGTCAGAAACAGAACACAGACACGTGAAACACAGATCTCTGATGCATTAACTATCTTCTACAGTACATTCCTCTAGGATACAGGGCTGCTTACCACTTCAAAGGAGAGATTTAAGATGGG
Source organism: Chitala chitala (assembly GCA_025773905.1). Taxonomy (NCBI): domain Eukaryota; kingdom Metazoa; phylum Chordata; class Actinopteri; order Osteoglossiformes; family Notopteridae; genus Chitala; species Chitala chitala. Next base: position 32,390 of record JABJVR010017418.1, on the reverse strand, counting down.
AAGTTTTACCGTGGCAAAAAAATGCACAAGAACCATCTAAAATATGTGCAGTTTCTCCATTCATGATTAGTATGCACAGACAGTTTAAAGCCTGAAACGGTGCTTATTATGGAGTTAGTGCAATAGTCAGTCAGGTACGGCACTATACTCATGTATTGGAGCACTGCAGAATGACGTGCCGTTAGAAACAGAATGTATGAGCCCTGATAATATCTTTTATTAGAACATTGTTCTGGGTTACCAAAGAAAGCAGTTTTCCTGAAGAATGATTTTTAAAGAGCAACATGATGGATCTGACAGAAAACCAGAAAAGAAAATGTGTGCCTTGAGAATAAGAATCAGTACATAAGAATTTCCTGATAAATAAGACTTTCCGCATGATTAATAAAAGTGACATGCTGTGTCCTACGGTGTGCTGCATAAGGCTCAGCATCAGTAAACACTATTCTTCATGGCTGAAACTCTCACCTTTAGTCTTACACGTGAATGGTTAGACCTTTCCTCCATTATATGTAAAGCACAACATGTCAGGTGTCAGTGTGACAGATGGGAAGGTGCTGTAAACATCTAGTGCGCCTTAAACGAAGTAGCGGCTTTTGTATTTTACATGGTAAGGTGGAAATGAATCTCTGGAAAATGCATTATGAAGGACATTATCAAGGGCATTATAGGCATAAAAGATCATCTTGACTGATCATAGATAATAGATATAGTTACAGTTGGAATTTAATAAGTTTGTAGGATTTGTCAAGGTGAAGAATTCAGCCTAGATTTCCATGCACCAAACAGGATTTCCTATATGGTGTTAAATAAGCACAGAGCAGCAGCAGTAATACAGAAACAATTTGAAAAGCTGGGGTGAGAGGGTATCTCTTATGGAAAATGTGGAGCGTGATCTTAATGTGTTTCTAATGAGCCAGATCTCGCATATCTCCACAATTAACATTTGCATCTCCAAAGACTGCTTCCTGTTTGCAAAGAGGTTTAATGATTTCAGTTAAGCCTCAATAGTAATTAAAATTTTAATTAAACTGATACTTTCAGGGATTCTTTCTCAGGGAGTAAACACAGAAAAAACCAAAAGTTTATCAGATGAAGCACTGACCCAAACTAAATACTGTGTCTTTTAAGCAAGGTTAAGAAATAAGACCAAGCCTGGGTTTAAGCTTGTCTGAATGAGAAAAGTGGGGTTTTCTTATTCTTTTTCAAGGAGGTGATTAATACTACTTAATACTATTTAATAAACAATTGTCTGTAAAAATTGTATACTATGTATATGGTTAACATAATATTGTACTTAGATTTCCAAGATAGAAAAGTGAATTCTTACAAATGAATGTTGTATGGAGATATGCTTTTTAATTATAGTTTATGTTTCTGATCTATGACATAAAACACTGACACTTGTAAATGGCTGTAAAAGTGAAAGAAAGTGATACTAAAGCATGTTAAATCCTCCCTCCTATGCTGTGGCAGCTTTTTGTTTGTGAATATGCAGAATGATAAAGAGGAAGTGGACATGCTGCCAGGAAATAGTATAAAGTCCATTTTCTGATAGCTTTCCTTTTCAGCATTGACTATCCAGCCTCATAAAATTGCAGTGTAAAAAAAAAACTCAATCTCAGAATTAGATTACATTGACAGCGTCATTCAGACAGGAGCAAATTTGCTATAAAACGCATCACCTGAGCTGGGGTGTGCTGAGCCTAAATTAATTGCTTTTCAGAGATTAGGGATATTGGTCCCTTTCTATCTACGCCTTAAGGATAGGTCCTCTTTCTATTCAGCTCTGCAGAACTCAAACATGTTTTTTTGACTAGGGGCCATGCTACTGTTAAATATCTCCGGCTATGAGAATTATGTGTATTTTCTTGCCCTGCTTCCACTTCTCGCCTCTGACTCGTCCTGCAGAGCAATGGCCTCGTACAGAGATTTGGGCATTGATTTCCATGTGTGCCAGACTGGTACTTCTGGCTGGCCGTGTGCAGAAAGGAGATGAGGTGAGATATAAGTGCGGAATTGCGACGATCCCTGGGAGTCGTGATGGAAGATGCCTGAGGACAATTCACAGAACCAGCTTGTCTTGGGACCTGTCAGAACCCCCATCGCATACTGGGCCATGACTGTATTGCAGGAAACATACGGGAGTAGCCTGGCCCTGTTACAGGCAGATGGATACAAGAACATTATCATGTGAAAATGTTTAATTTTTCAAATTTCTATTTTTCAGACCTGGAAGCAGAGTTTATAGCTTGAGGACAATGCTAATCATTCAACACTGTTACTCAGTGACTACATACAGCAGTTTTCACATCGCTCAGTGATATACTCATGTGCTTTGGCCTGCTCAGTGCCAGTTCCAGGCTCTCGTTCTACCTGGTTCCTAGACCACATAGCTCTAAAAATCATCCAGAGTAAATGCTTTTAAACTTCTCTGTGGAACTGTAAGTGGTGTGAATGCTGCGCTACTCTGACTGCCAAGATGCGCCACTTCTGCGCTACTCAGACTGCCAAGATGCGCCACGTCTGCGCTACTCAAACTGCAAAGACGCACCACATCTGCGCTACTCAGACTAGACTGCCACCGTGGCTCCTCAGCCTACTGGTCTGGCTGACCATCACTTAGTGACAGTGGGTCTCATCCCCTCAAATCTGGTGGTTCTCTTGCCTTCTGCTGGAGTCAACATTGGCCAGACACCCTCAGTGCTGCTTGGATCAATCAAGACACGCCTATCCTGCAGAGTGGGACATTTGTTCAATATCACTTTGCACATTCAGGTTTTTGTTACAAACTGATTGATTGCGGTTGAGGCTGAAATTGGACGTGAAATGAACAGACCAAGGTTTTTTGAGGTGAAAAGGCACAGGCCATTTGGCTCGATTCTGGAACATAATTCAAAAAATTGAATTATGATAGAGATTTTGATTTTTTGTTCCATTGATTACTAGGATTATCCAAAACATGCTGCAAACCTTTAAATATGGAAAAGATAGTAATTTTATTCTATTAATTACATATGTTGCCCTGCGCCCTATGTGCTCTGGGATGGGCTCCAGGCTTCCCCGCGACCCTCACCAGGACTAAGCGGTTAAGATAATGGATGGATGGATGGATGGATAATTACATATGTGCATTTACTTGTGTTTGTAGGTAATTTTCTGCATGGAGAAATTGGTGTTGTGGCTTTCAGTGTAAATTTATTCATTCAGTCCTCACACAAGGACAGCTCTCCTGCCAGCAGGACCAGGGTGATGTTGGGACAGAACAGCCCACGGGCAAGAGTCCACTCACACCATCCAACAGGTTAAAACACAATTTTTCTTGCTTGTATGCTTCTTATACTTAGTTTCACTCCATTGCCTTGGTAGATAAATTAGAGACAGTCTATTCCTTAGAGATGAGGCCTGCCAGGATGCTCCTGCTTCTTGGCTGTGTTTATGTTGCCAAATTTGAGAACATCTGCCCACGCAGCACCATGTGGTGCTTACAGAATTTTCCACGTGCTGTAAGTCTTGTGAAAATAGACGCTCACACCATGTTTCCCATGGTCCTAACGCAGGACTGGCTCCCAGCCTAATGAGTCTTACATCTTTGTGTGGCATGTGCAACATAGAAAAATAAAAATCCCAACTAAGCACTGGGGAAACACTGCTTGAGCCCCCAGCCCTCCCCCGCACCCACCAGGCAGCATGAAACAGGGCAGCTCGTACCTCATGGGACAGGTAGAAGGCAGCGATGCCCAGAGGCCAGAAGCAGCAGAGCATGGAAAAGACGCTGAGGCCCAGGTGGTCCCGTGGAGGCATCATCAGAAAGTTGTCTTCGCTCTCGGTGTCACTCGAGTACTCACTCTGCAGCGGCCACAGATGCATCCATGGGTGACAGAATTAAAAACACAATGAAATAAAATCAATTAAAGGTCATACAGCACTGACCATCAAACTGGGCAGCTCTTTTTTAAACAAACAGGCAAACAGACCTCTATTATAATATGATTAAAAATAGTCTTTTGACTATTCAGTATGATTATATACAGTACAATCAGTATAGGATATGCTGTGTTTGAACCTGTTGCCTTATCAGTAATTATTAAAAGAAAATAAGGCATTACTGGTTTTGTTGATTCTCCATCTTTTTTCAACTCTGCCCCCCCACCCTCCACTTTGTGCTTGCATATCCAGAGGCAACTCCAGCATGACCTCGCAATAATTTCCCCTCTATACAAAATTAACTGCCAAATCAAATAAAACTAATGTATTTTAATGCCTAAACAATTTTTGTATTTGGTTAATTAATGGATAATACAAACTGAAATTACAGCAAAGTACCTCTACTAATCTGTGTACAATAGTACATCATATATAATTAATCTATCAGGATTATGTGGGCATTTCTTCATTATCTGTCAAAAGGCCAAAGCAGTCTATGATTTGCATGTGTTATGTTAGCATGTTTTTTGTCTGACTGCAAATCTCTGCTTGTTCTGCACTTTGTTAATTCCACTGGTCCACTTCCCATTCTTGGTTCACTTTAAAAATACACCATCTGAGGGTATTTCTGTTCTGACTAAGGGACATTTCTGACAGCCTCTGTTCCACCCACCAGGATCATGTTCTCTCTCTGTCTATGGGACACCAGATGAAGATCTGCTCATTGTGACTGTGTAGACTGGAAATGAGCACTTTCTATGTAGCTACATTTGGCCACACATTTACTCCTACAATAACTATTAACACAATAATAAAACCCTCAGGTGACCTGCACCTACACAGTGTTAAGGCTCAGTTTCCTAACAGTACCAGGTACAGCCTACAGGCTCAGCAATAAGCATCGTAGAAGGTGATCAGAAAAATGCTGAAGACTTTGGCATTGGTAGAATGTATGACTATGATTAAAATGTAGGCTGTCCCATACAACAGGATCCTCAACATGGAGCATGGCTGTGGGTTTTTTTGTTGTTTCCAAGGCTATTCCCTGCAGAATGATCACGCACCTCCAGGGTGCTGAAATGAATAATCTCTCACAAAGCATTTATAGCCAGTTGTGCCTGCCAAACAGTCCACACTTTGTCAGGAACTGGATTAATGGGCTTTTGTGGATGGTCAAGGAGGAAGTGACTCACAGGAAAGTAGGCAAAAGCTCCTCCTTCTGCTACAATGATATGCGTAACAAAACACACACACACACACACACACACACACACACACACACACACACACACACACACACACACAACAAGCATCCATGCACTTCATCACATGATTTGTGTTATCACAGATGCAGACATACCCTTTTACACAGAAGAAAAAGAAGAACAAGAAGCGCAGTGAGATCTGCTGGGTGTGTTTGGAAATAATACATAATGGGTTCTCTGTGCATGTGCTTTCCATATACATTGACAGCTTGGGCTCACTGGCGCTGGGTACCTTACCGGCTGGCACTACACCAGGAGAACCCTGTGCATATGCCCACTCCAATAGGGGCACGGCCTTCAATGCCAGGTGGCTAGCAGACACGATTCCTGCTCTTTCCCTAATCCTGCCAGCAGCAGGCTGTTATCCAATGGAGGTTATGTCATGCTGACCTGCTGCAGTCTCACAGGCCCCAGTAGACCAGTAAATAGACCATGCTTGACCCTGACACACACACTGCCATTGGCTGAAGATGTTCATTTCCCAGAGTAGCCAATAGTCAAGGTGTCTCTCTGGCAGCAGAAACGACAGTCTCGGCCCAAGAGGAAATGCATTCTTCTGTCTTTGCTTCATTATTCGCTCAAATGTCTGCTTCATACACCTTTAATATGGCCCTGCCCTCACTGCAATTCCCTAGAAAATGTATTGCAGCTCAGTAATGCAAGCCATCATTAGGCAGGGTGAAAAGTGGCCGTCTGTTAGAAAGGTAAGACATAATACAACATAATGGGCTTTTTCAGTTTTGAAATGCACTTTGATACAAGGTTATTGATGAGAGTGCAGTATTTCAAATGCAGTAACTCCATGTGAGATGATTATGTAAGTGTAGCAGATGTCCCAGTCATACTTGTCATCTCAGTTATCATCTCATTCAACATCAGTCAGCATCTGGTCAACTACAAAGACAGAAAGGAACCATGAGACCTGGCTTAACTGAAATCTTTGACTATAGTACAGAGGAATCCAAAGTAATGAAAGGATTTTCTCCATTTGTGGTATCATATCCATTTTTCCTGCTGCACTTTGAAAGGATTGAAATCTGTACAAGAACTACGCTTTATGAGACTTAGCGGGTACGTTTCAGGCATTGTGCACCATGGTAACGCAGATCATGTTCTTTGTAAATCAACTTCCTGGCTTGTTGTAGGCACATAATGATTTGGTGTGCATTGCAGTGGTGGAGCAATCAAAGTTGGTGAACAGCCTCAAATCTAAAAGCAGGATATCTTTACTGTAATTAGGATGAAAAATAGACTGATATAGGCTGACAAATTCCCAGTGACTCTTGGGAAAGCTAGGTAAAGCAGGAAGGAATGATTTTTGCAATTCAGAGTCAGTGAACAGGTCTGAGTTTGTGATTTGGAACTCACAATCTCTGGGAACGAGTTCAATACTTTTAATACATGTTCTTCAACTGTGAATTAATGTGCCTGTCCTTGAATTAATGTGCCTGTCCTGTTTCATGGTGCTCATATGTGGAAAGTGCCATTCTTAAAACCCTGTATTAATAGTTGTGGCATACATAGAGTATAACCACCACATATACAATAAAAACATAAATGACTTCAGACAAAAAATTCACATCAGATTTTTACTGATAAGAGCAAAATTCAGGCTTGTAAAAATAAATGAAGGGCTCTAAATCTTTGGATAAAACAAAACACAAACAAATGGTAAGAGAATTGAGTAGCCAGAGTATGTGATGACCCTGGTGGCATTATCTTTGACTATGCAGCTTATAGGCGGTCTAACAGTTAATTAATTTGATTACTGATGCCTTCTTAGTGCACTGCCATATTCTGTACAGTTTTACACTTCCTCTTCCTGTACAAAATCCTACAGCCAAACAGCCCCACTTCCTCTTCTTGCATAACATCCTACACGCAGGCAGACAATCTCACTTCAAATGGTCTTCTGTACCCTTTCCATTATTGTAACTAATGGGAATGAAGGATTTTAGGATAAACAAAGTCATGTTTGTGTCCTGATGCTGTTAAACAAATCTTGCAACAAACTACTGAACACTGCAGAGCTTCTCCTTTAATTCAGCCTGAATACTCTGTGGTGGTCTGCGCCCTAATTTAATTCCCCATTGTGTTCTGATTTACAACCACATGAAAAAGCCAAAAAACTGCACTCATAAATGAAGGGTCAAGTATTATATTAATTGGATTTGAAATTGGGCTCCAACCACATTTCCTCTAAAGGTCAGAAACACTCCTAACAGATAAATAATTACAGTGAACTACTGACCTTTGAAGGCAGCAAAGATCATTAGACTTAACTGGTAAGATCTGCCTCAGTACAACCCATGCAAAGGATTTCTATAATAGCCAGTTTGTGGTTTGATATGTTTACCTTTCTTAAACAGATGACATTGTTACTACATGGATAAATAAGAATCACTTAATCTGTGCATAGGTACCTGAACCTAACTCATATAAGCATTTCTAGTACAGTGGCCTAATTCTGGTGACCATACCTGCTGTCTCTTAGTTTTATACTTCAATAATAGGAACTTTGCTTTCTATATAAGCAACACAGAGCTGACCCAAGACATCCCGCTACTTTGCGTACACTGTGGCAGTAACCTCTGGGAATTCAAGCTAATAACAGTACAGTGGACCACAGAGTCTTTTACATTTTTGTCACCTTCTCACTACAGACTCCTTATACACCATGTTTCTGTGTTTGGCACATGGTCCACATTGCTTAAATACACTAAGGAACTGAGAGTAGAAGCTGACTGACCCACAGGAGAGGTTGGTGCTGAAGAGTTGCTCACCTATTGTACCGCAGAAAGTCTTTTGCTCTTCAGTTCAGTATCTGAGCATATAATAATGACTAAAACGAGTCAATGCTAATGCAGCACACCATGTCTGTTAAAGACTCAGATTCAGTGCAGAACTGGCTTTTGTGTTTTGGATTTTATTAGCTCATAATCAACTGTCCTGTGGCATTATCAGCTCCTTGGAGACCAAACTGTGTAGCTGTTCAGAAACTCCAGTGCATGAGCATTCTGCCCAACATTTATTTATTCCCACCAGAATACAAATCTTCACCTGACCAACCCTGGCTCAGTTACATTGTCCTGTTCCCTATATTTCTACATGCTATCGAGGATGCATGTTCACACTAATGTACTGTGTGAGGGTGTATGTATAAATTGTGCCGTTTTGTATTGGCATATAATTTTTTTTTCCACTGCTATTTTCTGACGACAGTACTTGTGCTTTGTGTTCAGTTTCTTTTTGCCTTACATACTGTAATGAATACACGTACCCAGTGCTGTATGGGAGCAGCCAGCTGTAGGGGACAGGGCTGGTAGGGGTTACACTTTTGAAGCAGCACAGCTGGGGAGATTATTTGAAGTCCCCCCCCCCACACTCCTTTTCCTATTATAGGACAAGCTCCTCCGGCTCGTTTTCTTGACTTGAAACAAACCCCCTTGTTTATTTATTATGTATAAAAGGCAGCTTGGAATATATAACAAAAAACAGAACCACATTTATTGTACAGCAGGGAACACCCGTTATGTAGGGCAGAAGCAAAATTCTCAGATGGAAGCCGTCAAGGGGGCATCAATGTATTGTCTCAATTAGGCTTCTCATCTAAGAGTATTCCATCTTTATGATTACTGGGCAACCCTTCTCTAGGAATGGACAATTAAAGGGATATTGCATAAATTTCACCTTTTTAAACAATTTAAGACATGACATCTTGTACATGAGCATGAATGTGTACAATATTATTTGTTTCTTGATTCCTATGGTACCTACATGTCAGAGGTCATTAAATAATGTACACTGTGACATGGTATCACTCCCATTGGAGTCAGGGGAAGAGCCGGTTCTCTAAGTGAGTCACTCACTATTTTTTTTAGCTGACTAATCGTCCTTCCAGTGATAGTTCATGGCAATGCAAGCTTGATACACCTACTTTTGTAGCACATAGTTCAGTACTGTAGTTTCTGCAACAATTTAGTTAAACAAGAGGCTAATACAGCAACTGACGTTATATTACTATGTTACATTCTGCATGGACTATGCTGCTTTATTCCAGAACATGAAATTAATGCCTCCTTGTTTTATCTTGTATTTCTATTACAAAGCCTTATACTACAAACTGCAAAATACATACAATTGACCTTCTGTGCAAGTTCCAAGCTTAATAATTAATAAGCCTCCTTTATAGATTAATTAAATTATGACGGTCTGTACTTTCTTGCCATTTGTGATTATGCAGTGTGAGAGCAAAGCCAACGAATTTCCAGCACCTCACTGAAGCATGGCGCTACAATAAAGGCTAAACATGTGGAATGTATGTGAAATATAAGTTGCTTTGGATAAAAGCATCTGCCAAATGAATGAATGAACAGCCTTCGCACTCACCTCCAATTCCTGAAACTCGTCCTCATCATCCACATCATAGGAGAGGGTCTGTATCTTGGTATCATCGGCTGACAGGTCCAGGAATTTGCTGTCAGCAAACATGAGCCCATCCCGGGCAGCAGGCGGGAGGTCCTCAATGAAGGTCGTTTCGCAGCAGTCCCCGTCGCCCCAGGCCTTGAGCACATTCTCGGAGCACAAGATGAGGTTGGGCCGTAAGCGGGGGTCCACGGCCTGGGGCAGGGTGCCTGGGTTGAGCAGCTGAGGAGTGTGCCCTGTACTTTTTCTGTTCTTCTCTTGTTGCTGGGGCGATAAGTTGACCACCACGTGGCCCTGGTACTGGGGGGCTGCAAACACGGACATGAGGCCGTCCCTGGTCTCCACCACCAGGCTGCGCGTGTTGACAAGACCGTTACACTGACAGCCCACTGCAGAATCCCCGCCTGACACGTTCCTTTGTGCCGGGGAGGCTTCCTTGTCCTCCATGGTGCTTCTGTCCCTGTCTGAAGATGCTCCTCACAGGGGACTCTGGGAAGGCATGAGGGGGTGAGCCGCACTCTCCTGTGGGGGGACCAAGGGGAGCCAGAGAGTGTCAAAACGCAGGCCACATGTAATGTTTCATCATCACAAACAATTCAGCACTCTTAAATACTCTATAGAGTTCCACTGTCAAACATATTTTCTTTCTAAAATACCCATGGGTTAGCTGACAGACTTGTTGTTCTATTATTTATCAGTTGTCATAGTCCTTAGCAGCACAAGCTGTGTGAAAGTTATGACGTCTACTGCTGATTTTCTGTTGTTACTCATTTATTCTCCTTTGGGGGCCATTGTAGCATGAAACAGACGTAGAGTACAAAACCTCTGTGTACCTTTTCCATATGTGAGCATTGCAGCAGTTAATTGGTTATCTTTATTTCTCGACCTAGTGGTGTGTGACACATTGCTACGCATCTGATATGGTTTCTTTGATATGTAAGGGATCTAAGAAGTTGAATCTTGAGCCTGACAGACGGCGCTGAATTAATGCAGAAAAATTTTGTCATGAATTATTTTACGAGATCTGTTAGAGAGGCTATTAATAGACACACAGTGGCACAGAATCCCAGCAAAAGCCTACAAAGCAAGGTATGGAGAGTGCTGGGCGAATACCATACGTGTGTATACGGAGGTTAGAGTCACACTTGGATGCTTGTGACTTTGTGCGCTGCTAAATAAACACGCAGTAAGCAGTGGTGTCCCAGGGCTCGGAGGCCTCTGACAGCTTCAAGGGCAGTATCTCCTCTATTTTCAAGCTCTTATGCTACCCCTCCCCCCAACCCAGTTCAATAGATTTGTTCCCCAGCCATGCAAATGAGTCCCCTTGCATAAGCACCACAGGTCAGAGTCATTGATTCTCACAGCTCTACAGTACATTTTCCCTCTCACCAGACGCTACCACTGACCTGAGCTGCCAGGGGAAGCATTTTGTGCCATGTTCAGTGGCAAATCCGTGCCCAGCGAGACATTCTGTGGGGCTCAATGGCACATCCCACAGGGGCAGAGGCTTGAGGACACCCCCCCACCTCCCATCCTATTCTGCCTCTCCAGACCTGGACCAGCCAACATGCTGTTGTGTTTTCTGTGTGTTCCTCTATTTATTTTTCTTTCCTCTCTCTAAAGATCAGTTTGACCTGTACTCTCCTTTGGCCTTGGGGTTCAAGGCCAGTTGGCTTCTCTTTTTATTTTTAACAAACATTTCATCAGTAGGTAAAAGAGTCAAAACTCTTTTGTTTTATTTAAAGTGATTGCTGTGCCAGGACATGAAACAGACTCTTTCCCTTGATAATTAGAACTGGTTTCTTCAGTACATAAGAAAGCTTACTAATGTCATTATTACTGCAAGTATGATATGTAAAACACAAAAATAGAACTAGGAAAATATATTGATAATATTAATACACGGTTTAATTTCAAGAGTGAAGAACACTAAATTCACTGTGCAAAAGAAGGAAAAAGGTCTATAAATGGGGGCAAAGTTTTAAAGAATTGCAGAAAATTTGGGGGGGGGGGGGTGTACGGGATAGTTTATTTTACTGGACAGGACACTCTAATTGTAACTATATGAGTCACACAAATTTATGAAGGGTCTACATGGATTTTATTAGTTTTATGCAACATATGCTGCTTTTGAAATAGATAATATTGTATAACGTACAATGAATATATATGAAAGGTGTGAAACTGACGCATGTTACTCTGCTTCTCATCTCCCTTCATTGGCTTTCACTCGTCTCTTCAGGGAACACCTCAGCACTTGAACCTCATCTTCACCAGCTCTGCTTCTTCTTTATTGTTTCCAATGTTTACACATTGTCTTTATACCTTCTGTTATTATTAATTGAACTTTTGCCTTTCAGTTGATTTAGACTCTATCTTGCTAAACCGAATCTTGTGGAATTTGACTATAGGACAGCAGTTACTGTTAGCTGGATTCTCTGATATTGTCAACTTGTTTAAATTTACACGTGTGCTGTTTCACATTTGTAAATAGGTTTGGACAAAATTGTCTACTAAATTAATAATCTAAAATTAATAAAAGTAAATACACTGATCACTGCGCCTGATAATTAGAGTTACAAGTGATATTGTTCTAATTTCCTTGGTACTCCTTGGCACTGTTTACCATCAGTGCAATATCCTGAGTTCCGGAATGTAATAATATTGGCTTTTTTCAGAGACTGATACAGCACTGTAGCAGGAAAATATTGTTTATACATCTTGCCTTGTTTGTAATGCATGCAAAATTATTGGTTTTGCTCTTTCACTTTATGGCGTAAATCTCTATAGGTCACCGTAGGTTACTTTGCGGTCATAACATTTTACATTTTTTTTTGTATAACAATTCAATTTGTGTTGCTTGATTCTCCAAGGTAGGTCTAGATGTCATTGTGCATGAAAACTACATTTCACTGCTCTGCATATTTATGCACAGTTAACAAATTAAAAACTATATACCGTAAATACAAGTAAGCACAAAGCAACACATTTTAATTGGGTAATGGATTTTGCATTAAATTATTTCCCAGGTTTGCTGCATGCTTTTTGGGGTCATCCACCTGAAATCATGTAAAAAGTGGAGTTACAGGTGCAGGCAACATTGATTCAATGCCATGGACAAAATAATGCTATCATATTGATAATGTAAATTAAACTGTTGTAGTCATAAATGCTACCCTGAGCATGCAAATTAACCAGGTCACTAATACTAACTAATACTCAGTTTGGGGGAAAAAATTCCTGAAACTAATTTCAAAGTGGAATACTGGATAATTGCATTGCATAGGTCATATTTTATAATATTTCCATTATTTTTACTATTGTATTTTTCTGTATCCATTGATTTGGAAACTGAACAGTGTCATTATTACAGCTAGTTTCTGTTGAGTGTGGGAATATGTAAATTAGATGTTTTTCTGTTTGTATACTTAGTGCAACAGAAATATTTTTATTTGTTGATATATTTGAAATATGGTATGAATTTAAAAGGAATACAAAAGATACAAAGCATTGTCTTGTCTCGTTTCCTGACGCTTGACTGCAGAAACAGACTGAACTCACTGATATATATACAGTGGCAAGAAATATGCCAAAAAGGAGCTGTAAGTTGGCTTTAAAATAATACATTTCTGTGATGCAAAGGTCAGTAGTGTTCTCTTTCGATAAATCTGAGTATTTGCGGTTGCTAAGTTAACAGCTCATGATGAAGCAGCTGTGTTTGTGGGTGTGTTGCAATGAATAAGGCACATAGCTTCTACTCACTTCCATTCCTGTATACTAAAACTAGTTTCAGGTGTAGTGATGCTCACATCTGGCACTGAAACCTGGACAACAGGCAAAACTCTGGTAGAATTAGGTTTGGTGATTAGTTTAGCAAAACTCGCAGCAAATGGAAATGCCACAGAGAGTATGTGTGTGTGTGTGTGTGTGTGTGTGTGTGTGTGTGTGAGTGTGGTTGTGTGCGCGCGCACGTGTGCACACACGTGCATACATATGTGTCTCTTTCCTCAGACCAACATAGGCAGATTTAATTGATGTATTCACACAGAGCTTGTAAATAACATGGTAAAATATCTGTCACTCCGGGATGTGTTGTACATTGCTTACACAGGGGCCACCTTTCGTTAACAGTGGTATAAACAAGTATATGTCTGCCAAAAACGTCTTTGGAAATTTTTCGCTCCATGGTAATCAAATGTTCACAGTATTTATTTAAATGATTCATTTAAACCCAGTATTACTTACGTAATACCTAATGCTTATTGTTTAACGTGATTTGCCATATTCCAGATTAGAGTCATATTTTTACTACACATTTGTGGAATTGCTGTGTTGATTCTGGTCATGGTGTTGGTCCAAAGATGTGGCGCTCAGTTGATTTGGCATATCTAAATCAGCTTGTACTCTCTCTCTCTCTCTCTCTCTCTCTCTCTCTCTCTGTGTGTGTGTGTGAGAGAAAGAGAGAGACCAAATCTGGTCTGTATTTTAAAATGTTAATGAAATTCATTATTTTCATTAAAATATTGTCACTTCATTGGAGCACGTGTTCAATATGCAGCTGTTTTTGAATTTTTTAAGAAATTCAGTTAATGGTTTGTTACAGTAATTTGTTAAAACATGAACACACTGAAGTGCCACATTCCCTGTTAGTTTCAAGATAAATTACTGACCATTTCAGGGTTCTGTACATTAGTCATATCTCAGTGGATTAAAAAGGCAAAACAATGCACAAATTAATTTACAGCAACTACTATTAATATTGTACAGTGACAGTTTCATATTTACGGAAATTATATATTGATTAATTAGTTGAATTTTCGTTGTGCAATTACCCCCAATTTATCATACTGTATCCATAAATTTACCGATAGCTAATTAATAGCATGATGTTAAACTTTTTAAAAACATTTAAATGTATTTATTGTACGGTACATTCTATTCCAACCTAAATAAGCCATTGTCAATAATATAACCCACATTCCAATGTCACAAAACGGTAATGGAGAGAAGGTATTTTTCTGCTTAACGGCGTAAACCATTCACCTGGCAGCTGCCTACAGAGCCCAGTCACTATGGAGCACTGATGTCATCTTGGCGCATCCATTCAATTGCTCAAGTTCGTGAGCTGACTAATAACATATTTACACTTACCTTCCAAGGTGAAAGAGCGCTCTGTGATGAATATTTCTTGTGAAAAAACATCAGCAGTCCCTGCGCCGTAGGAGACTGACTTCGCCACGATGAGATCTCCTTCTGATGTTCAGTGTACATTCAGATCTCTGCAGATTCTTAAAAGAGTTATACTGAAGTCCCAGCCGTCTCGCCTGCTCTCGTTTTACGATTACGATCTACGTGCCAAGAACGAAAAATACATGTCGCTGAAACTGACTATGCTCATATTCAGTATTTTATCCATACACGATGCAGAAGAAATTGCACCATCGTATCGCTATGACAGAGAGCTATAGTACGAAAAATAAATAAATAAATAAATAAAAATGACAGACGCGGGATGCGCGCACGGCCAAAGTGGAATACCGCTATGTGAGGCTACTGAACATTCTCTGACAGCGGGATAGAGAGTAAAACGAGCCAGTCAGCTCTCCCCTCGGTCCTAAAGAACGCGAGATGCTAGACAGGACATCTATCCTACGCTACTTGTTGTCAGCCTAAGTAACTTTTTTTTAAGCACCAGACACGCCGCACGGTTGTATGATTTTATGTATAAATATTGCAGCTTGAAAAGCTCATTAAAGGATACCATTAATTGAGCAGATGGACAGCTCGCGGAAATCAAACAGTACCTGAATATAAGTAATATCGGAATTACATCATAAAAATAAAAAACGTTTGAAATCAAATGTATACAATTTATATTAGCACAATATAAAATAAGGCGACCTTGACTAGCCGTACAATCGGTGTACTAACGCGTAATAGCGGTCTTGATGTTGCAGTCAACCTGTCATCCCTCCTGGTATGTGGTATAGCGTGATATTGCCCTCTCGTGGACATCTGTGGTAGAACGTTCAATTAGCTTGTGTCACCACTCCTAAATTAAAATATAATTACTGCTGTCTTCACATGACCTATCAATTTAAATTTTACCTTTAACTTAAAACATGTCTTATGAAATATCCAAATAGAGGAATGTTTTCAAAATTATCTGTTACAGCTGCAGAGAGTACAGAAAGTTTAATATACAGTTTTTGCATGTTAGTTATGGCTAAGTGGCTTGTAGCACAGAGGGTGGGGGTTCACTGCTGGTCCCAAATAAAACAGCAGGTTTGCGTCTGGAAAGGCACCCAGCAAAAAAAACCTGTGCTCAGACAATGTGAGGATCGTTACGCATGCTGATGTAACATCGGCTGTGGCAACCCCCTTACGGGGAGGGCTGAAAGTTGACTGACTAACTGAAACAAATAATAAAATAAAACTATAAAAAACATAAAGGAAAGTAATCTGGTATGAATCATAAAAAAAAAACACAACCAACCTCATATTAGACTCTATTCTCCAAGTTAACTCCCTTGTACCACGGTAACCGTATATTTTATTCATATATCCTTTTGTGGGCCCAAAGATGCTATATAATTGCACAAATAAAAAATAATAAGTAATAAAACAATAAAGAAATACAGTAAACAAATTATAAAAGACACCATATAACACTGAGAACAAAAAAAGCGAAATGAAAGAGGAAGTTGTTTAAAGTTGGCTGAAGGCTGAAGGAGCTACTCAGAAGAGTAGTGAAACGTTCCTATTAAGAAGAAAGAAGTCCAGTTGGCATGATTCAACTTCCAGACAGCTCTAACTGGACAACTGAGAACCTTCATCCACATTTTGGGGGAGATACTATGTATTATTATATACATCGATTCTGGATTGCAGTGGTGGGCCACCTGGCCCAAAAATACCAGGTTGAATTATTTATTTTTGTTTATTTATTTATTTTTCATGCCAAGAAAAAGCACCACAGATGTAGTGTTTGCTTGGAGAAGTACAGAGAGGGTCAGAAGGAGTTACACTGTGTGTTTGTGGACTTAGAAAAAGCTTATGACAGAGTGCCAAGAGACAAGCTGTGGTGCTGTATGAGGAAGTCAGGAGTAGCAGAGAAGTATATAAGGGTGATACAGGACATGTATGAGGACAGCATGACAGCAGTGAGGTGTGCGGTAGGAATGACAGACCAGTTCAAGGTAGAGGTGTGATTGCATCACGGATCGGCTCTCAGCCCCTTCTTGTTTGCAATGGTGATGGACAGGTTGACAGATGAGGTTAGACAGGAGTCTCCATGGACTATGATGTTTGTGGATGACATAGTGATCTGTAGTAAAAGTAGGGAACAAGTGGAAATGAACCTGGAGAGGTGGAGGTGTGCACAGGAGAGAAGAGGAACATTAGTCAGTAGGAGCAAGACAGAGTACATGTGTATAAATGAGGGAGATGGTGGTGGAATGGTGCAGTTGCAAGGAACAGAGGTAGGGAAGGTGAAGGAATTTAAATACTTAGGGTCAACCATTCAGAGTAATGGGGAGTGTAATAGAGAAGTGAAGAGGAGAGTACAGGCAGGATGGAGTGGGTGGAGAAGAGTGTCAGGAGTGATCTGCGATAGAAGGATAGCTGCAAGAGTGAAAGGGAAGATTTACAAGATGGTAGTGAGACCAGCTATGTTGTATGGGTTGGAGACAGTGGCACTGACAAAAAAACAGGAGGCAGAGCTGGAGGTAGCAGAGTTGAAGATGCTGAGGTTTTCTTTGGGAGTGATGAGATTGGACAGGATTAAAAATTAACATATTAAGGGAAGGGCGCAGGTACGATGGTTTGGAGACAAAGTGAGAGAAGCGAGACTTAGATGGTTTGGACACATGCAGTGGAGGGATACAGAGTGCATAGGGAAAAGAGTGCTGAGGATGGAGCTGCCAGACAGGAGAAGAGGAAAGCCAAAGAGGAGGTTCATGGATGTAGTGAGGGAGGACATGAGAGAGGTTGGACTGATAGAAGAAGCTGCAAAGAATAGGTTGGTATGGAAAAAGATGATCCGCTGTAGCGACCCCTAGAGGGAGCAGCCGAAAGAGGAAGAAGAGGATTTATTTATTTATTGTCTCAGTCCAGCTCTACAGTATATTAATCTCCTGTACTTTAGGAAAAAAAAAGAAAAACATTTACACTGGATATTTGTGTAATGTGTCCTCCTGTACGTGGGTGGCAGTAATGCGCCAAGAACAAACCCTCACATCCCATAAACTTCAACCGAGGAGCAAGACAGAGGATACTTGCCTGTCAAGAAAGGTTTCAATTAGTATTGGACAGGGTTAGCAAAACACTTCCAGGCTGGGAAACGACAGTTTGCGACGGAGAAAGAAACTCCATAGGTTAAGGGGGAAAGCAGAGAAGAAGAGGAGAGTCTGTTACACTGGAGGTAGGCTGGGCAGTGTTTCTGTAACTAAGGGTGTCTTGTAGGCCGCTATCCGGTTTGTAATAAGGCGCACAGCGGCTGGCCAGCTGCTATGGGCTTGCCTCACGCTGAAGGCCGTGCTAACCGAATAGCCCTAAAGCACAACGGTGCGTTCAAACAGTCACAGTTTGTAACTAACTGGATACGTTTTTACATTACGTATTTTGAGAGGAGCTGGCCTGACATACTCGTATAACACAATAGTGTATAACTAGTAAAAACGACGAAAGCTGTATCTCTGTGATAGCCTGTCAGTCGCAGCAGGCGGGTTAACGAAATTAACCATAGTTTAAAACAGTCAGTTTAATGACTACTTATTGATGGGTACGTATATTTATCTTCCGATCTTAGAAGCTGGTTAGTTAACATATCATATTCTGCTGTGTAAACACGTGAGCGGCGTAGCTGGCTCGCTAATTCAGGAACTGACTTTAATTCACCACAAATATTTGTCACGCTAACAGTATAGCCATGGTGGGCACGATGACAGTGATAGGTGGGCAGTATGAAAGTTAATTTGTTTTGGGGGTGAGTTAATGGGTTTTTTTTTTTTTAGTTATTACCAGGCCCGAGTACATCGTCGACCTTACAGGAAGTGTTCAAGTTTAAGCTAACATTAAAGATGACACCCCTTTCTTTGCTTTAAGCCAAAACAGTTGCGGCGTTTTCGGTGCGTTTTCTGTCCCGAAGTTGCTCACATTGACATAACGGCGCTGATGTGGTTTGACGCAACAGCGTTATGGTTTTTAACGGGCAGTCTGGGCTTTTGAGAAGGGGGTGTGTCTGAGAAAAATGCTGTATAATCTGAACAAGAACGCGTTTTTTTGGATTAAGTTTATGCATCATGTAGACTGTCCATTTGCTGATGTGTGTCCATTAGCTGAAATATTAAACGTCATTTCCGTATTTAACATTCGTTGTTATTGTAACTGTTTGCAAAACCATTATCTTCAGCCGCATCTGCACAAATTTTCCAGTTTAGATGTACCCTCATTTCAGACTAACATGCTACTTGGATATAATTTGGGGTTAGTAGTACATTCCAAGCATGAAATACACTGAACACACTTAATGACCGCCGTTTTTACGTCGCTGTTGTGATCTATACCCTGGAAAAGTGCTTTTTCATGTTACCTCCGACTTAGACAATTGAATTGTTCAATGTGCAGAAGGAAATACAACGTCTGACTTTTTGACGACCATGTTGTTTGTGCAGGGCCTTTTGTGTCCTCACTCACTTTAAGATTCTGGTTTTCAGGTTTCACATGATTTAGTATTAAGAATGGGCTGTAGTTTCGTTTTCCGAAGCACGCTTGTAACTTAACAGATGGACAAAGTGAAAGTGTTTTTTTTTTTTTTTTAATCATCTTCGGTGACACAGAAGTTTCCAGAGCGCAAGTCATTCTGGGTGTCTGTTAGCATTGAAGACGTTATATTTAAAGACTGTGATGTGAATATAAAAACTGTTAACAGGATGCAGAGAAATTTTCACTGAACAGAAAAGAAGACCTGCTGAAGAACTGAATATTTGCTTTTAGTCTGTGGATTTAGAAAATTATGGTTATCATGTTAATGGGTTGATTGAAGTTTCTGAGTTACCACAACATGCTGTATCCCATTTTTGGTTTATTGAAACACTGTTATTATAAGCTTTGAATATTGAGGGGTCTGTCTCAGGTAGCCTTACCTTTGGTGGGTATTTTAAGGAAAGAATGTTTGTGGTTTTTTTTCTCACAAAGTTATAGCCAGGTTTGGTCTGTCATCACATTAAAATGTCAGAGACTGAGTTGCTAAAATATAGGCTGTTGTTGCTACTTGAAAGTGTATAGTGCGATCTTATTAGCCACCACAAGGATGTTCCTCATACTTGTAACGAAAGTATTGGAGTAAAAAAAGTACACCTTTGTCAATGCTGCACATCATTTGTAACTATAGACGTCTCAGAACCATAAATCAACATGTATCATAGCACAGAAAATATGGTGAAACATGTCTTGCACATCCTCTTGATGCACTGTAAGCAACTATGCACAACTATGTTATTTCACAACGTAGGTAAAATCTGTGAAGGTCACAGGTGATACTGATGTTTTAAATAGTTATCTTCTGATGTTAAAAACAACCAGTATAGCAAAGTAAGACCTTGGAATTGTTACGTATTTGCTCATTTCAACAAATGAGCAACAACTAACTTGAATTACATAAATTGACTGCTGTGTTTTTGGTAACTTGGAGAATGACATTCCAAGCTGTGCTTCTGAGGGTCTGTGGCCTAGCTTACAGAGGACTTTGGCCTTCTTTTGAAGGTTAGTAGGTAGTGTTAAGGGAAGCTAGACAAATGTGCCCGTTGTGTTATATCAGTGAGCTTGTCAATTAGTAGCATAGTTATGGAGATTTGTATGTTCTTTCTTTTAGAACCCTTCTTACCATCATGAAAATAGCTTTTACTGTTTAATACTGGATGAAGCTGCAAATTATCGACAAGGTGCCAATGGTTATAGGGATTTCATTAATGTAAGCATTGTTTCACCATAGTTATTGTTAATCTTGCACGAAAGTCTACCATTGGGAAGATGGTTCTCTAGATAAGTAGATATGTAATTCCAGTTTTGCACATCTGTATTTGAGCAATAAATTTTCATGTTTGGCACCAGGGCTGTGGAGTCTGTACACAAAACCTTTGACTATGACTATGCAATTTATGGTACCGTGGACTCTACAGTGCTGTTTTAACTGTGACTGTCTTTTTGTGTAATAAAATAACTTGTCATCTAAAACGATACAGTAAGTAAAACAAAATGTACGCTTAAATACACAAGTCTATCCAGCAATACGTCAGTCTCAAAAAATAATGTCCAATTTTTGGGCTTAGGCTTGGCCTGTGGATTTGTACTACATATAGTCAAAGTCAGTGTTGGTACATTTTTACCTACCCTGACTCTAGTAACCCAATAATTACTTCTGACTCCACAGCCCTGTTCGGACCAGTGGCTGGCGGTAATCGTGTACCTGAAGGACAGAACAGCAAACTTACACATATGTTACTATTGATTTAGAGATGAAAATAACCTTTGTACTCCTTCATACTTTATCCTCAACCATTCATGAACTCGGTTTTGCCATATCAATTAGGGAAATTACAGCATGCGTGAAAACTGACTGACTTAATGCGTTACCCATTGCATTAGTTATATATGTTGAGAACTGTATATGTTTCTGTGGGCTAAACGTGTTTTGTGACCGAGATTGATATAGTGGCACTTTTGCAGGACTTTAGTCTCTCTTCTGTCAGGGTGGACTGTAGTAAAAAAATAAAAAAAATTCAACTGACATTAATCGGCATAAAAGACTTCAATAAACGCCAAGTGTGAAAACATTATTAGATGCACTTTGAAGACGTGCTTCTCAGTATAATAAAAGCATACTTTTTTTATGAACAGTTTGCACACCTCTTGTCAAATGTAATTATTGCATTACCTGGCAATAGTAGCCAACCACATTGTTACAGTAATTAACAGTAAGTGATGTCAGAGTAGATCAGCAGTGCTTATGTAGTGGTTTTTTTTTTTTTTTTTTTAGGATGGTGAAGGTTTCATTGGTTCACACGGTGTCTAAGAATACAGGCCTGTGTGACTGACACACTGTACCTCCCTTGCAGTGACCATGGTGGGCGAACGCCGCAATGGCAACCTGCTGGTGCAGCTGGGTCCCAAGCAGCAGGCGTATCCAGAGGAGCTGATCCGTCAGCGGCGCACTCATGATGGCCAGACCGAGTACCTGATCCGCTGGAGCCTGCTGCCGGTAGAGGAAGGTGGCGGCTCTGGGGGAGGAGCTGGCGAGGCAGGCGGTGGCGGGGGCGTGGGCGGTGGGTCGGGTTCCAGTGGCTGCCCGTCCGGGGAGAGCAAGGCAGAGAACATCCTGATGTGGATGTCGACGGAGGACGTGTATGCCAACTGCCCCACGTTGCTGGGGAAGCGCAAGGCAGACGCCCAACGGCCCCTGGAGGAGCAGCGGCCCAGCGGCGAGTTCCCGGCCGATGTCACCTTTGACGAAGTGGAGCTGTCGGACATGAAGGACGACGTGAAGAATCTGGTGCGCCGCGCCCGCAAGCAGATGGCCAAGAAGAGCGACCTGTCGATCAGCATTACACACACCATCCATGTGCTGAGTGCCTACGCCAGCATCGGCTCGCTGGTGAGCGTCTTCAAGGAGACGGGCGCCCTGGACCTGCTCATGGAGCTGCTATGCAACAAGGAGAGGCAGACCCGCCGCAGTGCCGGAAAGATGCTGCGTGCGCTAGCTTCACACGACGCAGGTACACTCCGCCATGTGCCTGAGCCTCTCCCACTGTGCCCACAGCTGTGCTTACCTGGGTAATACCGGTGTGTTCCCCGAAGAAAACCGAATCGCTCGGCTCACCATCTGCCATTAGGTGCTTGTAGCTGAACCTTGGTTATGACAATTATGATTAGTAATTTCAGTCATTTAGACCTGTGCTTTAAAACGTTTTTTAGGCCAGATGACTTGGCTGGAAAAATAGGTGTAAATGCGTTTTCTTTGTGGTCGTCACCTGTGTGAGGGTTGAGCCAGTCAATAACCAGTTACTGATTTGCATCCAGCTTGATAAGGAAACATGCAGAGTGTTTGCGGCAATAAGGTGCAGCTATAAAACGCCCAACACGTTGCTTAAAAGAAACATTTTAAAAATGTATTTGAAATGTATTTTTTATATACTGTATACATTGAGTACAAACTGCACCAAATCAGAACTCACTCAAACGGTGATACAAACTGAACCGCCAGAAATTTGAACCATTGAATCCCTACTGGGCCACAGCTGAGGACTTGGAGGGATTAATTGTTGTATACTGCACCATAGTAGGGAATTTATCATTTTCCCAGGTGAATTATTTCCACTTTCAGCCACAAAGGTCAGAGATTGTAATAATAGTTTCCATTCCATTAGATACAACAAACCTCTATGTAGGCTGCCGGAGTTTAAAATTAGCAAACCTATAATGTCTCCTCCACCTCTAGGCAGGAAGTGAACTGTTCTGAGGACCATAAATATTCAAACTCAGCAGTGTCTTTCTGTATGGTTATTTTGAATGAGGATGTACCACTTTTACATTTTGCATTGTATTGCTTTGTTGCTGTTAGTTTGCTCCTTTCATCAAGGACCCTCAAAAGCACCATAATGAATGATTTTAATGAAATTATTCACTACAATGAGTGTATTTTAAAGTAATGTAAATGCATTTATTCAGTTTGTTTGGGTTATGGCATTATTCAGAATATTTAAAATAGAGCTGCAATTGCTACCCATTGGTCTGAGTATGCAAATATCTGTGCTGAAGTTCTGATGTTTTAAGACATGTTCGTGCTCTGCTTCGTTTTTTTGACAACTACACACATGTAAAATTAGTCTTAAACCACTACAGCATGGAATACACTTCTTTCCATGTTTTGTCAGTTGCTGAATTATTGGGGTGCATGTGAACATGTATGGTGCTGCTGTTGGCTTTAATAAATTGTTTTCCAAATTAAAGTAAAATCTCTTGCCAGTAATAAGTACCTGAGCCAAGTAGTGTTCTGTTGCAAGTTCAAGTCACGTATCATTTCAATTTCACCTGCGTTCAGATGTTCAAACAACTGTTTTTTTCTGTGTCCTGGATTGTAAGACACTTTTTGAAGTAGTTTAATTATGCCAGTAACAACCATTTCTTTCACTCTACATGGTTGTTTTCAGGTGGTTTTTACTAAGTAAATGAATGTAAATATATTCTCCTCGCTGCAGTGAATGAATCTGATAACCATTATATTTTTGCCCAGGCATAAGGGAAGGTGTTAGTTTGAGCATGCTGACCAACTGCTATAGGAATAGCTACCTCAGTCTTGCCAATTACCTTATGCAGATTTTTAGCTGTCTGCCTCTCAGTCTCCAGTGTTCCTGGGCAGGTACAATGGGATGTTGGACATAAGTGATGAGTATTAAAGTGGATGTAATGGTGCAGCACTCAGGCCTGTTATTGCTGTCTGCTTTCGGCAATCTCAGCTGACGGGCATCAGACACTGACGGCATGGGCCTCGTCACACAGATCACACATCAGTCACTGTGGTTAACTTTGCCTGTGTGTGCTCTCTGGAGGCATATTGTAGCAACTGTTTTTCACCAATGCAACCAGGAATTCCTGCTGACTTTACAATAAAGGTAAAGCTTCCATGATCAGGAAGGTTTATTGAGCTTTACAACTTGAAAAGCTTCTCTGTTAGAAAGTGGTACTTGTGACTCAGAGTTGAGAGTTTATAGACTCCTCCTGTCTGCTTTTCCATTGCATTCCTTGCACTCCATTAAAATGAGTCAAACTAAGAATTGTAGTGGCCACATTCAGACTTGTTTACATTGTATAGTTGTCATTTGCAGTGGTGCATTGATTTCAGTGCTTAGCCCTGGCATTTTTGTGTACTAGTATGAAGGTGTCGTTTGTCTTTTTAAATTATTGCACGTCTGAAAGGTAAGTTGCATGTATGCTGTATCACAGTTGAATGGGCTTCTTTATGCCCTAAACCCTGTGATGAGGAGAGTTGAGATTAGGAAGTAAAGCAGGTTGGGAAAGGAGGCTTCACCTCTCACTTTCTTTAAATGGAATTCTGCTCTGCTTTGTAAATACTTTGTCTTTTGTCCCCATTCCACCTCCTCATTAATCATTTGCAATGAATTCTTAACCCTGACGTACGTGGTGAAGCTGATAATTCAGTTTTGTATGTAATGGACTGTAGAGAGCAATAGAGAACATCGGGTGTACTTTGAAACCTAGCATGAATTCCCTACAATATTATTCAGTGTAAAATAAATGTGCAGAATTCTGCTATATGTGCTTTCCTGAAATGGCATCATTCAAGACTGAATTAGGAGCTGCACTGCTGAATGTACATGTACATACCATTTCATTTGTCTTGCTCTGCTGAATTAATGGTCTGAATGGTGCTGATGATGTTGTGACTTATGCTGGCAATCCTGTGACAGACCAACTTCTGTTTCTGTTTGCATGACTCACATTGTTATTTGTTTTTTCCAGGGAGCAGAGCCTACGTCCTCTTGTCTTTGAGCCAACAGGATGGCATTGAACAACACATGGACTTTGACAACCGCTACACCCTCCTGGAGCTGTTTGCAGAAACCACCTCATCAGAGGAGCATGGCATATCCTTTGAAGGAATCCACTTGCCCCAGGTAGCCTCATGTGTACAATGCTTCTTGTCCACCTCCGTCAAGTAGCCTTGTGTACCATGCATCTGAGACCCTCAACCAGTTTGCATAGCGTTAATTAATTCGTGAAGGATTTTGGTGTGCTGAGCTCTACCCCTTTGCTCCAGATCCCTGGGAAGCTGCTCTTCTCACTGGTGAAGCGCTACCTGTGTGTGACGTCCCTGATGGACAAGCTCAATACTGTGGGGACGGAGTCCAGTTCGGAGCGCCAGGAGAGTGGGCCTTCAGGGTCCACAGCCTCCTCTTCCTCCTCCTCTGGTGCGGGTCACCAGTCAGAACAGTCCAGGGTGCAGCGCGAGTTTGAGTTCACCATGGCCATGGCAAATCTAATCTCTGAGCTGGTGCGTGTCATGGGCTGGGATCGCAACAGGCAACTGCCTGCTGAGGGTGACGCATCTGCAGCTGGCGAGGAGGAGTCGCTGCGCACCACGCGCTCTATCTTTCAGCCCCGCTTCTCTGCTGCACCGCTGCCCGTCACCTCTCCACCCAAGAAGAAGGCAGTGAACACATTCAAGACACGTGCTGACTTCGCCAGCCGCACGGCCTACGTGGAGTATGTACAGGACAACCTGAAGGCAGGCATGCTGGTCCGCATGCTGGAGGACTATGAGGAAGTGAGCGCTGGCGATGAGGGCGAGTTCCGTTACAGTAACGACGGTTCGCCACCTGTGCAGGTAAGCCGTCACCATAAGAAACAACACTAGGTTCAGACTTTGACGTGATTGTAACTCTGTTTTCTGTAAACCGTCTGCTTAATAATGTTATTTCATTCACAAAATATTAGTTTTGCTCAAAGGGCTTCATTAACCGTTGATTAGGTTTATGGTTATAATTTATATGTAATAAAACAATTAATGCACAATAAATTACAATATTTTATGTCATTACATTTTTCCTGAGTCTCACCCGCTGTGAAGTAATATGAAGAGGATTCATAACTATCAAATCTTTGTAATCATTTGGTTTTTGCATAAGATAGAAGATATTTTAAATGGCCAAACATAGCTAGGAATGAGGTTATTCTGAATAAAACTGAGAGTTAAAATCACCGGGAGTTGTCCTTTGGGTTGTTATCTCTTATCTGTAACCTGAATTTTGTAAGTAGAAGTTTTCTTTTTACAAGCTTTGATTTTACGTTCGCACTCATTTAAATAGTACGCTTTGAACAGCTCTAAACCTTTCATGGTCAAAGTAACAATGCCTCAGTTACAGCTGGTTTGGTTCCTTTTACCTAGTGCAGATGTTGAGATGTCCTATTAATGCGGATGAATGCATTTGGTGGCTCTGGCCTATTAAAATGTACAGTCCAATTACGGAATGTCCCTGGCCTGGTTCAAGGGTCCCATTGGTTTGCTCAGCTTTGTACGTTAGTTTTTTATTTTTATTTTTATTTTTTTCCCCTTTTCCTCCCCATCTCATCCTAGATTTGTTGCCCTGGTGTTTATGGATAATAAAATGAGTGCACAAGAATGCATCACAAAAACATTCTAAGGCTCCTCGTATACTGATTTGATCGTTTGATGCTGAAGCTAATCAGTGGAGCAGTCAAAGTGACAACTCTATGAATATGCCAAGCACAAGTGTTGTATCAAGGTGTGTGGTTTTAATTTCAGGTGCTGTCTCTCTTTGTCCCTCTTCGTGCTGGTTTCTAAGTGAGAAATGTGTTCCTGTTCAGGTGTACTGGAATTCCCTGTCCCGTACCTACTGGGTGCACTGGCACATGATTGAGATCTTGTGCAATGGCAGCAGCGGACAGGCTGAGAAGGAGACTCAGGAGAAGGCCTCCTCCCTCACTGAGACTCTCAAGCTCACAGCATGTAAGGCTCTGCAGTCTGTATTGACTTCCTGTGTCGTCTCTGTCATGTCACAGCCAGTCAGCTTTGACCATGTTCCAGAAACAGTCAGCTGTGTTGCTGCATTGTTTAGCAGTCGTGTTCATCCAAGCATACTAGTTTGTTTTAGTATTGGGTGTTTCATACATAACATTGAGAGAGTTTGGTTTGTTAGTAAGCCACCTGTATACATTGCTCTCCCCTATACTCTGTAACTGACTGGTGTGCTTGTGCATCACACTGTCCCTCTGATGGCCTCCGCTTTGTGCCAGTGAGCCAGGCGTTCTTCTCCAAGCCGCCCGGGGGCCTATATTCGCTGCCCTATCTGACCGATGGACTGGAGGGCGACAGCGGCACACTGAGCCGGGCCGAGTGGTGGGAGGTGCTCTTCTTCATCAAGAAGCTGGAGCCTAAGCAACAGCAGGAACTCTTCAACTTACTGAGGCAGAGTCTGGACGACCAGGTCAGACTCTGCTTCCTGAAGAGCTATGTTAGATGCTACATAAAGATGCTATGTTGTGATGTTAAACAAAATCCAACTCTCCCTCCTCTTTTTCTTTCTTTTTTTTTTTTTTTTTAATTCTTTTTCATTTCTTTCCCTCCCCCTCTCACTTTTTCCTCCTTTCTCTTTGTCCCTCCATTTCCCTCTCTCTCTTTCTGACTCATCATTTCAGGCACTTGACATATCTCACCAGTTTCACAAGAATAGGTCTTGTTCCAAATTACACACACTGTCCATCTGCACAAGCTGGTGGCGATGGGGAAAAGTGTATCGTACTTTGTGCACTTCCATGTCTACTTGTATGCTTCCAGTCCCATTTGCCAGACACCTTGGGAGAGCACGTTATACGTGTGAAAGTTTCCCTGTTTCTGTCTGCTGCAGATGTCAGAGCAGGATGAGGCGGCCTTGATCCAGCTTTCTGTGACAGCTGAAGTAGCCTATAAGCTGCTGTGCTATCTGAAGCAGAGCCTGACGGGTTCGTGCCTGTCTGACCTGCTGTGCTCGCACGCCTACGCCAAGCTCTACCTGAGACGTGGCGGCGGCTCCTCCGGAGAAGAGCTGATGCGTGACACCTTGGGCTCCTTGGATCTGGCAGAGAGGAGTTCCTCCGAGGCCACTACTTCATTGGCCACGCTGGGCTCAGTCTCTAAGAAACCAAAGAAGGAGATTCTGTCTGAACCAAGCAGTAGCAGTGCTGACGCTGACAGCGAACTTCCAAAGGACGATGACACTATGGATCCCGAAGACTTGGAGGAGAAATTGAAAGGTCCGTGGTTTGGCCAAGTATTGTTAAATGAATACATGTATCAAGAGTCAGGTACTGTATGTAGTATATCACTATATACCTTAAATTTCAATGAAAAGTAGATTAATACAGTTGTTTTTGGTGAGTCTAGATGCAGAATAATTCTGTTTGTGTCTTATTCCATTAACCACCTCCTTGGTAACGATAGGATTCCTCTATTTGCACAGTGTTCAACAACCCCAAAATCCAAGGCAAGAAGAGCTGCCTGGAAAAGCTTGGGGAGGTGGTGGACATCGTTAAGAAGAACAGCTCAGACTCTGGCATGCAGTTTGCTGGCGTGAAGTTCATCCGCAGGCTGTTGGAGGAGGAGGGGTCTCAGGAAAGGTCCACCCTCAGGACGGAGTCTGCTCAGACCATTCGGTGAGCCTTTCCACACCTGTATCTTAGGATGAATGGAGATGGTCATGCTGTTGTTCTTGGCGATACAGAAAGTGAATGGATGGAAATGTGGACTTGGTGTTATTACGTCGAACCAAAATTCTGCCCTGCATTTAGTAACTACTTGGTTTTAATGGTATTATGGACACAACACTATTATACCAAATGTTATAGGACAAAATTGCTAGTACAGTGGAACCTCGGATTGTGAGTAACTTGGTTTACAAGTGCTTTGCAAGACAAGCAAAAAATTTTAATAAAGTTTAACTTGGTTAACGAGTGATGTCTTGCAAGATGAGTGTTTTCATTTCAAGTATATGTTTTAAGTATGATATCATATCATACTTCAAATGAGATTAGGGAGGTGTGCAAAATGTGGGAAACAGTACAACATTTAGTAGAAAAGCACCACCCGAATAAGGCTGTAGCAGCGCGAACGATGAATCTGTTTAACTACAATACAGTCAATGTCACATTTCCGCGAAATCCTCAAACGGAGGCAAAAGCGAGTGTCATCCGAGCAAACACAAAACGTTCAGATAACGTTAGCTTAACATCAGCTAAACGTTCCTAAAGCTCCCTAAACGTTTAGCTAACGTTATTTGAACGTTTTGTGTTTGCTGGGATTGGAGAGGTTAATGTTAAATACGAACGAAAGGAAAGACATTACAGTGAGTCAAAAGATGACAGTGAATCCAAAAAGCGTAAATTAAGTGAAACCGGTAGTGTTAGTGAAATTCGTTAAAGAACTTCCAAATGTTCTCATGGAAGGAGATTCTCCTTCCATGCAATAACCCTCCTCCTCTCCTCCCTCTTGTCTCCCTCACTCCAGCTACAACTCTTTTCAAAGGTAAAATACAGGTTAACGTGTTTTGTTTTTTACTTTAATACCGTGTATTAATCATTGTTGTTTGTTTGCGATATTAAGGACAATAATTTGTACAAAAAGTATCATTAAAAACGATTTTTATATTAACATTTTTGGACATGTGGAACGGATCATCTGATTTTTACATTATTTGCAATGGGAAAATTAGTTTTGATATATGAGCGTTTTGGTTTACGAGCACTGTCGCGGAACGAATTATGCTCACAATCCAAGGTTCCACTGTATTTTGAACTCAAATGTTTGCTCCTGCCTCATCACTCTCCATCCAGGGACAAGGTGTTGAAGCTGCTGGTAGAAATCCTTAGTAGCCAGAGCCTGTCAAATGTGCTCAATGCACTGCGATTGACTCGTGCCCTCATGCTGAAGTATGAATGGAGGGTCCCCTTTGCCACTGAGGGTGGTGTCAAGGCCATACTGTCCTGCATGCAGGAGTATCCCAGTTGTACCCCGCTGCAGCAGATTGCCCTGTCGGTAAGTTCTGGGACACTGTATAGTCATTAAGACACTTGTGTGCATTGCATTCTGGATATTTGTTGTATCAGGACAGAACTTTGTTCCTTTCTTATATTAGTGATAACTAAAACAAAGGCTTTTTTTTTACCATATGCTTAATGTTTTTAGTGGAAACAGAAGATGTTCCTTGGCAAAGCAGTCATCCCCAGCTTGTGTGTGTATGTGTGTGTGTACGTTTACTTTATATATACATTTACATACCCATGCCCTTCCTCCACCCAATAGATTGCGAATGGGTGTGCTCATATCCCTTTAAGTAGCAGAAGCACTGAACTATTGACTTGTTGTGGATGGCACCAGGCAACAAGATTGACTCTAGATTCTTATGTTTTGAGATCTCCATAGGCCTGATGTTTCTTCTTCTTCCTCCCCAACTTTTCCCATAGGCACTGAAAGTCATCACAGGAGCCAGCAAGCATGACAGCCATGGGACAGGGGGTGGGCTGCCGCTGGCAGAGTCTGGCACACAGATGATGCTGGAGATCTTTGCCAGCATTGGATCTGCCACCCCAGAGGGCTCCAAGGGTCTCCTTGGGGCTATCCCTGCTGCTGTAGAGCTCATGCTCAACACACCGGGGTAAGAGGGCATCACTGTGCTGTCTTAAGAGAGTGGGAGGTAATGAGACTTCACAAACAGCTTTAAGGTTATGTGTACAACAAGCCCTATATTGGTCTCCTGGCTGATTGTTGCCCACCTGAAGCTTTGCTCAACTATATTGGACTCTGTTGCCCCTGTACAGCTTAGTCATGAAATCAGCAATAAACTTGTGGCTGAATGACAATATTCATGCCCTCAGAAGACGTTTTTAGACCAGCAGAATGCAAATGGAAAAAGGATAGGCTATGTTTCCTTAACTTTTAAGGGTCTGATTATCAGGATGCAGTAACGATTGCTAACTCTTAATTTTTATTTGGGATGAATAATATTTGCCACTGCCCTCGAGTTTTATTCTGTATCCATCCTTGTTTAACTGGTCCAACTGATAACACTGTTGATCGTCTTGAGGAATTCTTGAATTGTTTTGTTGATAGAATTGATTCAGTGAGACGACCTTGTAGGAAATGTCTCAAAGTGCTCTGTGGCTCCTTTGTGCTCTGCTTTTTTTGACCGGTTTGATCTTATTTCTCTTATTTCTCTTTTGATCTTATTTCAGCTTCTTTTTGAGGTAGTTCAGATGTTGAAGGCCGAATTCTATCCTCTCAGTGTACGTCCGACCAGAATGCTCAAAGATGTTTTTAGCACAGTGGGCTCTTGTTTTTTGGCAATCTTTAATAACTCTCAGGTTACAGCGAGTACCAGATGCTTTCAGACATGCTATTGTCTCCCCACTTCTAAAGAAATCCCAACTTGATAGGTCTATCCAACTTTAGACCTATTTCACATTTACCGTTTCTCTAAAATGATGGAGAAGGTTGTTTTTACTCGCAGCATTTTCTAAGTGACAGTTCAATTTATGAAAAATTTCACCCGTTTTAGAACTCAACATAGTACGGAGTTAGTCTTGCTGAAGATCCATATCGACATTATGTTGGCATTGGATAACAGCAACCCTGTTGTGTTGATCCTTCTGCATCTTACAGCAGCATTTGATACAGTGTATGAGATCCTTATCTCTCACCTTAATAAACTAGTTGGACTGCAAGATACAGTGTTAGATTAGATTACCTCTTACAAATAGGAGCTTCTCTGGGAGGTGGGGTGACGAGTCATCTTCCTGTGCTCCCCAGCCTTGTGGGGTACCCCAGGGCTTGATACTTGGCCCCATCTTATTCTCTTAATAATGGAACCGAGGCATTATGTATAAATAAGTATGATGTCTGTTTTTGCTGCTATACTAATGTTCATGTATACTTGAACGTTATCTATTTTAAAGACAACCTGTTATAGTCAATGTTTGACTGCCTACAGGATATTAAGTGTTGACTGGCTCATAATTTCTTGTAATTAAAGCCTGAAGTCTGAATTTATAATTTTTGGTGATTCTGGCACTCGAGACTACTCGCTTTTAATTCTCAGGGTCTAACGCCAGAAGTAAAGAGTGAGATCAAAGGTCTGGGTGTGATTTTTTTTTTTTTTTTTTTTTTTTTTTTTTTTTTTTTTTTTTTTGTATTTTTGGTGTTGTTAT
>JABJVR010017392.1:0-40837 GCA_025773905.1 Chitala chitala | reverse complement strand
GTGTGTGTGTGTGTGTGTGTGTGTGTGTGTGTGTGTGTGTGTGTGTGTGTGTGTGTGTGTGTGTGTGGCAGGGGGTGAATAAACTACACAATACAGGGTACACTGGTTGAACACAGGATGCTTACCCACTTCAAGTAAGAACTTGAGATTTCAGTTCCGACAAAATTGATGGTGAAAGTAAGTGTGGGGAGATAAACAGAAGACTTGGTCTAAATCCATAAATGCATGGATTAATCATGCCACAAACATTTTGCAGAGCCAGAAGCAAAGTAATCAGTCAGCAAATATCAACCCTAGGTTAAACACATTCAGTCTTTATTTTAAAAATATATATGTCACAAAGTTGACTATTATATTATATTAATACCCCTTTCAAATTTAACCACGTTCTCTTGTCTTTAAACAAAAACATATGCTATGTGTGCTTGCAGTTTATTAAGTTGTCATTACTGGTCTGCTTTTAGCATTTGTCGCCTGTGTTTTTCAGTATTAAACACAACTGTGAAGTCACTACATACAATAAAAATCAAAGAATGTTAATTTGAAATCGTTTAGTTTTCTTGATTTACCAAAAGTTCAAACCTGACATAAAAGACTTGAACATAGGTGTAATGTGTGCATGGATGCTTCTGTGGCCATGCCCCCTCATTGTCTAGCCTTCTTCTTTGTTCCTTGTTTGAGTCTTTAAGTGTGCACACCTGGGTTCAGTTTCCTTATGCTCACTATGCAGGGTTGGTGCTTTCACTCTGTTTCTGCCTGTTGTTAAGGTCACTTGCCCTAGTGGTTTCTCTAAGCTGTTAAATTGTGCACTTCCTCCCTGTGTTTTTGTGCCTGTTTTTTTTCCTTGTTCTCCTTGGTTTTCTGCTCAGTGCTTTGCATGTTGATGCTCCAGTTTACATTCTTGTTGCACACTTTTTGCTCAGTGTTTAACTTTTTTCTTATGTTAACATCTCTGCACAGAGGCCTACCTCTGCCTGGTGTGCCTTCTGTCCAGTTCCAAAACATGACAATTTTTTCAAATTCAAAGTTATCAGACTACTTGCCCTGCTCTTCTTTTACATCAGTCATCTATTTCTTCCCATTTTTTTCACACATGAAGCAAAAGCATAAAAAAACAGAGACTCCATGAGTTGCATCACTCCTGTGTCAATTTCCAGTTAATTTGCAGTCTGCCTCCAGTGTTTCCCAGAACTGTGAAATAGTGGCATGCTTGATATACGAGACTGCTGCCGTCATTCGCTGGGAAAAGTGACGTTCAACTGGTTTATCAGCATGCTGCCCTAAATTAGTCAGCAACTTGAGAAGATGTAATTGAGTTGAAAACCTTTTGTTAAAATGACAGATGCAGGTATGTCATTTAATAATGGTTGACCGTGTCAAGTACCAATAGTGAATTGAACAACATTGTTTACTTTCATTGGCAGATCTAAAATGTTAAATCTACTAGTTATAGAAATAAAAGTGCTTAACTGTGAATCACTCCCAAATAAGGATACAAGAATCTCAGTAGGCACATAATCTGGTAACAAAAAGATTACATGTAATGGGACATTATGTCGACAAATATCTAATGGACAAAAGCCTGCATATTCAAGTGACAAAGGTCCTTCTTTCTGCCCTTTGAGCACAAAATGACACTGTTGTCCATAAAGCTCACATAAAATTTTTTGTAAAGAGTACAATTGTAAACCACTTTGAATCAAGCATTTGTTGAGCAAATGAATCGTTGTGTTTTTTTGCTTTGGAGAGTAGATTATGTATTAATACATCAAGTCTTTTGTGGCTCATGTAACCATCCATACCCTGCAGTAAAATCAGAATGCCTGTTTTGTTAAAGGTTTTGCAATTGTCTTTCACGTACACAAAGGAATCTTCCAGATACAGCACAATTTGTTGATGACATAAGAGTAACTTAATCTGCAATGTGAGTTCGCAGAAAGAAGGTCAAGACAAAAAGGTGAAAT
Organism: Chitala chitala; assembly: GCA_025773905.1. NCBI lineage: Eukaryota > Metazoa > Chordata > Actinopteri > Osteoglossiformes > Notopteridae > Chitala > Chitala chitala. The sequence goes on along the minus strand of JABJVR010017392.1, from coordinate 38,873 downwards.
TATTTTTAAAGTACAAGGTTGATCCCTTTTGTCTAAAACTCAAATAATTTAAGTAAATAAATATATAAATAGACCTCCATTCTCTTGATTGTTTATCAGAAACCTCCCTAAAATGTTCTGCCTAAACTGCTTGAATCACTGAAGCAAGGTTTAACATTTCCAGGATTTTCCCAAACAGAAAAAGGCTATATTTTCCCAAATGTGGGAACTCCCCAATACCTTGTTTTGGTCAGCATTAACTCAGTGATAGGCTGTTGGATCAGACTTGCTCAAACTACAGTACTGCCTTGTACCCTAACCCTAACCCTGGTAAAATCCACAGACAACATGATTCTCCTTTGGTGACCAGTGATGCATAGAAGTGACATGACCTACGGCTCTAACTCACCTTGCCTTGCATTATTCTCTACTAGACGATCTATTAGATTTAGAGGGTACTGGTCAACCTCTGGCTTTGCACAAATGCCGCAGTGACTAATTTAGCAAATCCTAATCTGCATCTTCTACTTCTTCACACACCAAGTCCCTGGCCCAGAACCTGCCTTCTCTTCTACACAGGGCCTTCTGACATCGCATTTGTAAACCTGTTCAGTGCAGACTGTTAATTTCAAACCTATTCTGAAGTTAATTTCAAAATCATTTTTGAATTTCAGTGGTTCCACAACAACCTAGACATTTTCTCCTTAAATGATCAGATTTTGAGTTGGTTCTGCTACATTATTCTGTACAGCCAAACAAAAGCACATTTTCTTATACTGTATAGTCTACAGAATATAGTTATATGATCTCTGAACAGGGTTCTGAGTTTTCCATTTTAAATAAAAACTTTTCTTTATTATATTCTAATGGAGTCCATCATCGTAAATGCTGATTTTAATGTTGCCTACTTTTTTCCTAAATAAATTCAAAAGCAACAGTCAGTGTAATTTTACTTTAGGTAAGACTAAAAAACGATACTGTAAGAATGAATTTCACACGTCTGAGTTTCCTTTTTCTGCTTCCCACAGACGCATTGCATGCCTAAAAAACACGGAACCACGCACAAGTGAGTAATCCCAACTGTTTTAGCACATTTGATTTAATATACATCCACCAACTCAGCATAAAAATAACCACTGGGAACAGCACTGTCATAGATGACAATTACATGGATGTGAAGCATCCCAATCATGATTAAAACAGCACATTACACATACACATACATACATATATATATATATATCCAACTGTCCAAATACATAAATACATATATGTTTTCACCTGGGGAGATGGCTCTTTTAAAAAATGTCACAGCAGCATTGTCTTTGGTTAGGTTTTATTTTAAACATTGATTATATACAGAATAACTATACTTGATCTAGTTATGAACTGTGGGAAACATTTCTGAACATTTAGACAATTTTTCTTAGCGTATTCCAAACACATTGTATTTTCATTGGCAGAATTGTAAACAGAGGTGTGAGGAACACATGAGCTTTTAGGAAAAGTGGAACGAAATGGGAGGGTGGGACAGGATGTACCCCTATGGGATTCTGCACTGCCAACAAGACCCAAGCAAATGATCTGGCTTTTTCCCACCAATGACAAAGACAGGAAGGACATTAATGGAAGTCAGTCAGCATGGACTGGAATAAGTTCGCCTGCGTGTTCGTCTGCACATCTCCTTCACAGAGACGAACCACACGACACTCACAGACAGTTTACTATGCTGTCACACAGATGATGTCATCTGATGTCACCATGCTGTTACTCAGAATTAACAGTGTTAAGTGCAACGGTGCTTAATTATTATTTTTACTATTACCATTACGAATAATGATAATGATTAACAAATAATTTTAAACTAGTGAAATTATGTAACAGAACTGTAATAGTACATGACGCTTTTGTTAGGGGGTGAGTTGGAGTTTTTGAAATGGGCAGCTTTTCCTGACAAAAAGGAAGATTATTACTAACTCATCTAAAAAAAAAGAATGATATAATCGTCGTATATATAGAACCTCCCCCACTGTTTCATCCTGTCTACTTGGTGGAGACCACTGTCCTTTCAGTGCTTTTTATGGAATAAGGGTGGAGCTGCACAATTTTATTTTGTGGGGGTCTAACAAAAAGGTGGGGGTGTATGATTTGGCTAGCTACAAGTGTGACTCACTTGCACGCAAGGCATTAACTGACATGGCGATCTCACCTCATGACTGGAATGCAAATTCATTGGCCTGGTGTCCTCTGCTTGGCTGTGTCAGCTGAGGCCAACAGCCAATTGGCCGAGAGAACCACGGCACACGATGACAGCGTGCAATAGGCCACAATCTGTAGCTGTGGCTGAGACAACGGAAACCACAGGGATTGCAGGCTGACGTCAGATCAGAACACCAAAAAGAACATTGTGTGCCAGAGCTGTAGGCTTCACTTCAACCACTCTGAGGTACAAATATACTCACTGCAACAAGACAAACTATTCCAAAGTGATTCTACATCATGCCCTGCAAAAAAAATGTCTACAAATAGTACAACGTGAAATGCGTAGTCTACCATCTGTAACATGCATTAGAAGCGTCATGATTGTATAATACATAAAAAAGCCTGAACACTCATTCTTAATGCCATGATATAATGTATAAACATATATAGGTATAAACTACTTGGTAATGGTCTTACATTTATTATACATCTATTTGTAATATTAAAAGCTGAAGTCATATATAGTGAATTTTAAAATAAAATCTGGATTATTTGGATGTTGGCGGTATTTAAAGATATTGGTCCAAAAAAATGCTAGCACAGCAAATGATGTTTGTTAACTTTCCGTGCGCATGTGTGAAAAGCATCATAAAACAACGTGAAAGCCAGTGGATAACATGGACACCTGAACCTGCCTCAGGTTGCTTTCAGATTTGGTGGCTGCCACATGCTTTCATGCTTTCCTCTATGGTCTCTGCGAAGTCTCTCACTGTTGACTCAGACACACACCCCATCACCATGGAAACTCACAGAAAGAGAGAACATTTCTCGACCGCAGTCGCTGATCAAAGGGAAACTGGCTGTCACGCAATACTCTGGCTTGGCCTGCCCTGGGCCCAGACCGTGCTGCACTCTGGATGTCTCCAAGGCAGCAAGGCCTCGCTTGGGGAAAGCCCCTGCTGCTCTCCCAGTGTCCCTCCTGAGCCTGTTAGCTGTTTTCTCCCATGAGGCACGGCTCATCGCCCTTTCAGATGCACTGCCTCTTAGACAGTGAGCAAGCATTAATGAGAGAAAGAGTAACATGCTTTGGAAGGGGTTTGTTTTGTGTACAGGTTTGGTTGGTGGGGGAGGGGGGTTGTAGTGACACATGCTCCTAGAGGATTCTGGGATTGCCATTTGTCTCGTAACCCCTACACTCACACAGTAGCAGTTAGCCAGCGCTGGGCTTGGAGGAACAGTGTAGTGGACTTTCTCTTTGTTTCTGCTCAGAACCCTAAAGCAACAGATGGTGAAACAAAAAAGAAAGCACTTCTTTACTCAAACTAAGCTTACACTTCTAGTGATACTCTCTGAAGCTTGTTTTAGTGTTCATGATATCTGAAGATGTTATCAACAGATAAATCCACACAGCTGCAACCACTCATTTAGACTTGCCAACAATTATCATACACTGCATAGAGATACGTGCTTTTCTTCACGGACCTTTATGGTTAAAAGTTCAAATGGCTGTGTGTAAATAGTAAATGACTTTTAGACTGCAGCTGGGACATTGAGGTTGTGGTGCATCCCTGTTTTTGTGGAGACAGCATATGGAAGCAAAAGGATGCTGACTTCAGTTAGTCGCTATGGTCTCCACGGATTATGACTTTGCTGAATTCACTCACAATATCATGCTGCTGTAAATACGAGACAACGTCTGATACCTTTGTATGTCAGCCTTGACATAGTCACGCAGCTGAGCTGGCAATATGGAGCGTAATCATTTCTGTGAGTATAGCCATAATAAACCGACTAGAATAATTAGTTGACAAATTCATATTATTTTATTATATACATGTGTTCATCAAGCACTTTTTATTGCTTATAAAACAAGGCTGTTGACAGATGCACTTATTCATTGTATGAAATTCTTGTGACAATCTCACTGGCTCACACACAGATAGAGGTGGGACAGATGTTTTAACTTAGCTTGTGATGGCGACACACGCATGAATGAAATGGACGAAATCCCAGAATGCATATTTTGAAAGGAAACACTTTCTCTCCAGCCCTGACCTGATCTGCCATCCTCTTTATTGCTGTTCTCGATACAAAAAACCTTTATTTCCACATTATTTTCAACAATTCATGCAATTCATGTGAAGTCATGCGTCCAGTAAATGAAACAAGTGTTAATGTAGAGGCATATTATTATTTGTTTTTATGTGTCATGCTTAAAATAAAATCAAACTATAAGCTTTGGTTTGTATTTCATGGAGGCAAAATAGCTAAAAGGTCACTGCTAATGATATTTATTGCTGTTTTGTGTAGAATGATGGGAAAAGAACGAGAACGCAGAGTCGGCTGTAAAAACGTACATTTTTATCATATATTGCACTCGTGAAAGCTGCTTTGTTTGCCACCTTTAACAAGAGTACAGTCAATAACAGTTTCTTGGAATCACTTATCAGAGGTCATGCCAACAAACAGGTTCCAGAAAAGTCACGAAATGTGATTTATTTGCTGTTTTTAATCGAGCTCTCCAGCGTCAGCAGGAAGGTTCGCGCTGAAGGTTGTTTTTTAACGTGACATACACCTTAGTTCATTTGTCAAGACCTCAAAACCATCCACTCTGCAAGCACTGTACGTCTCTGAAACTCACAACAAAAAATGTCTTTACAAATAAAGATAAAGCTTTTGGGGCAACAGCCCCCACTCCTTCGGCTGTTAACCTTTAGTCCAATCCCCGAAGTCATTCCAGCAGGGATCTGAGAATGCAAGAAAACAAGATCTTTTCTGACCAAGCCGCCTAAAACCGCTTTAGACAGGAACAATACAGATTACACAGGTGTGTCTCGCAGATTTCACAGGAGGAGGAAACAAAGCATGTGCGTTTGGTATGTTGATGAGCAGCTCCGTTAAAGCCAGGCACGCTCAGGCTGGCCATTTGAGCCAGTGTTTGCGCTGCTTTCAAAACACTGAATGCCTGTTCTCATTCTTTGCGCATTGTCGTTAACATTTATGACACTAATTGTAGTGCACAGAAATGCACTTTCGCGTATTTCAAGCAATACACAGTTTTTACAATGACCTGTAAATATTACGCAAAAGCCACATATGGGCATACGTGTTTGACAGAGCTTTGTGCTGTATGACATCAGACTGCATAATGACATCAGACTGTTTACATGGCATTTCAGTAGTTTACTCGAAATGGCAATCACAAATCAATCACAGGCCATATGATTTTAATCTGCATGCATCTTAAAGGGTTTCATGCAAATTACAGATGTGAAGCCGCTGAACACAAAGAAATACACGTTTTGAGCCCTTTTTCGTGCCTGACATAAGTTACTATGATCTCATTTGTTGGATGGACCATACAGAGAGATGCACGCTGAACATCATTGTGCCTGTTATTGTAAATTGATGATACAGGTATTCAGTTACATTCCTTTTATATAATATTCCCTTAAAATCTTTAACAGGTTAAAATCCAAAATAGGTCAGCATTTGGTCTTAAGGGCACAAGCAAATAATAAATATGAGTTCACTGCTAGAAGTGCAAATAAGAATGTAGTATAAAGGCATTGACTGAAGTGCAACCGAAATACTTTTTAAATTGATAATTTTTTCACATGAACAAATGGAGGATACTTTGAGCTTAAGTGTAAACATTGGCCGCATACTGCCAGCTAGTTTAACATAAGTGTGTTCCATTAACCTGCCTTCCTGCCTTCCTGGTGTAAACCTTATTGTTTTTTCGGAATCAGTGAGTCACCTTGGACTGAGGAAAACAACGCAGACAAGCGTCCTATTATTATCTGCCGCTATAATTAGACAGTTTACAGGCACCGCTGTAGACGCCGTGCTTGAAATAAACATGCAGGAAAAACCTCACTGTTAGATGACATCATATATAACTCAAAAATACGCGTTCTGGATGGTTCGCACCTTGTTTCGTTTGAATGGGCCTTTCTAGTGCAGCTGGGAAAACTGCTGGCCCAGTAGCTGGGCTTCACCTATTCCTGTGAGGTGGAAGCTCATTGGTCTGATGTGAGCTCAGTGCCTCGTGGGAGCAGATTAAAGCAGGAGGTTGTTTGCGAAAGGGAAAACAGCCCCACAGCCCATTTCCCAGTCCCCAGCTCACAACTCCCAAAACAAACATCCAGATACAGGGAAGAAAAACTCTGACTAAACTATTCCTTTTTTAGCTCATGGAGTGTAAGCAGAAAAATGTTTTTTTTTTTTATGAGGGGTCCCTAAAGGAAACAAAGGTGGGACTGTTTTTTTTTTTGCGCAAATAGGTTTCCACTGGGTGAAAAGCGTACTGCAATTTGGAGTCTCGTCTGACCGCCAGGGGAAGTTGAAAAACCCAATTCACCCCTTTCTCCCCCATGGCCTGTCAACAAAATCCAAGAGCGCTTTAAACAGCCTTCATGTGCCACTGTTTTGTTTGTCTCCTGCTAACTGTGTAGCACCGAACAAATTTGTAAAGCATTACATCACCCGAAAGACATCACTTATTTTTATAACTTGCTTAATCCTTTTCTAAATTATTAAAACGTTTGTTTTACGTTTTGTTTCACCACATTTTCGGTCGCGATGAGTACAAATTTTATTGATTTGACTTGACAAAAACACACACACAAAACGGCGTTCGGCTATTTTCATTTCATCCATGTTTTGACTTTGCATCTACTACAAAATTCATTGTCTGTGATGATTAGATTTATTTGCATACCGCATTACATCTGAGAGCCGGAGACTGCATTCAAAACAAGGCTTTGAAGCTCCAAAACTTTCTACGTCAGTGTGTGGTTCAACTAAGACACTACCATATATGGAATATGGAACGAGCTGGCATATAGCGGAGAACCGGAAACCTAGAATTCCTGCTGGAAGGAAACCAGCACAGAAGGTGCTATGACAGGGTATGGCATGGAGGCCCAGAGGGAACAGTGCAGGTCTTTATGTGGGACTGAGGAGGGACAGGGTGTGGTGCACGAGACCAGGGTAAATAAGGGTCCCACGGCACATTGAACTGTTTGTCTACGTTTTGCTTTGCTGTGCATTCCGCACACGTACATTTTCACTCTTTGAACGCTGTTTGTGAAAATGTTTGTCCATGTGGATACTCCAACATAGGTCATCAAGTTCGCAGATATACTGCAGTATGTGTCGGGCTTTTTGAAAGGGTCTCACCTTGGGATTTATTTGCCTAGATTAGCGAGTGATTTTCAAGCGCTCATTTGGATTCAACCTATAATTTTAACTGATTTACTTTAGCCATTATGCCAAAAAGTTAATCATAAATATGTCGTTTGGCTGAAGGATTGTAGCAGCGTGGCAAGTCAGGGCACAAAGCACATCTTCTCACCCACTGTGCTTTAGGGCTGGAATCCTGCCAAGGTTGTTAGTGCAGTGATTTGACCTAAAGGTTTCATCTGACATTCCTACAATAGGATGCAGCTGAACAGTGAAGTTAACTCTAACTTCCAAAGCGTGTCTGTGTGTGTGTGTGTGTGTGTGTGTGTGTGTGTGTGTAAGAGAGAGAGAGAGAGAGAGAGAGAGAGAGAGAAAGAGAGAGAGTCTCTGAGTTTAATTTACATTTTAGGCAAAAAACATGTGTATTGGAACAAACTTTTATTCCTGTGTTATGTTCATAACAAAAGCCATTTGGGATCTGAAGTGTAAGCCAGGAGGTGGGGAGTTTCCACAGTTATGATTCTGAAAGTGAAAGTGCTGTGAGGTTGGCGCGTGGCGGACAGCCTAAAGCATGCACTCCACGGTAACGGTTTGCGGCTCAGGATTACGTTGTCACATTGACAATGGGATTTAGAGAGCCAGTTAGTTCACCCCCTTTGGTGCAAGTCATGCCTCAGGACTTTCCTGAAAGTAAAAGGCCTAGTCAGGCAGTTTAGTGTTTACTATGCTGCCAGTTTACCCGAGGCCTGTTTTCCCTTTAACCTCTTCATTATACAGGATTTAGGTCTCGGTAATGAGCAGGATTATACTGGAGCAAAACAGTTTAACTGAGTTGTGCTGGCTCAACTCATTCTATACACTTCTAGTGTGTTTATAAACTCAAGGTGTGTTTTCAGACTTAATCACGGAATCAGTTAATAGTGCACAAGTACAGGGTGTTGCAGTAAACTTCCCTAGAATAAACAGTCACAGTTTAACAGTTTTGATAAATGCACAAAAATATGACAATAATCCCATGCCTTTGATTTTTTATTGTTCTTTAAACCTTTTACAAGGTTTTGAAGCTATACTTCCTAAAATATGTTTTTTCCTTAAATAATTTGGGACATTTAGATCAATATTTACAGTTTTGAACACACGTGATCAGAATCACTACTCAGTCGTGATGTTAGGACAGTTCTAGCATGGATAATTTGTACCTGCAGTGCTGATTTCTCATAACCTGAGAGTTTACAAAAAAGGAAGTACATTCTGGGATTCCCCGCTCAAGTCTGTCGCACGTTCTGTTATGCATCCTGTTACACATCCTGTAATATTCAGGCTACATGAAGATGTCCATGGCTACCACCCAGGTGCTTTCTGTTGCTAACTGTGATTTGCAATCCACATGTTTGAAAATGTTTTACAGTGAAGAACATTATCATTTACAGCAATTTCATGAAGAGCGTGATTCATTTTTAAGTAAATTTATCCTTTTTTCTACAGTGTTATAGCTTTCTTATTTACCTCCAAGAATGTCTGAACTATTTAACATGTAATAAAGGTAGGTTAAATTAACACATCACGTAATTAACTCTGTGCTTCCCACAAAGTTTGTGAATACTTTTGGATAAATGTATATCCTTCTGAGAACCAAGGAAAGAAAAGGTATTGCAATTTTTAAACTGTTATCAGCATTCCACCACAAGAAAGAAAGAATAATTGGAAGAGCCTGGGTTGTCCTAATTCAGTACACCAGGAATTGGATGTAGTCCTTAAATCAGTAAAAGAAGAGATGCAAAATAAAGTGTCCACTACAGTGAACACAAATGTTCAGGCCAGGAGTGCACACCATCATCCTTTAAGCTCACTAAACCGCTGTTATTTCTGTGAAAACAGATTTGGGCACCTTCATTTTGTATCAGCCCTCCTCCCATCTCTGACTTTCCTCCTTGTTTTCCAGATATGAGTTTTTATTTCATTGCAGGAATTCTAACTCCTGAAGAAGCTGAGAGCTTTCCACAATGAGGCAGCCAGTAGTTACTCCCTTAAGCATTAGCCTCAAATTATCACCTTTTAATTTTTTTTGCTAAAAGTATTAAAGTGGTTTTTCAGCCAAGTGGGAATTTGGTGTTGCGCTAACACTAGCCAAACTGCAGCCTTCCCTTCAGACTGCAGACAGCACTCTCAGTTGTAACGGCAAATTCTCACAGGGATAACTGAGCCTTGGTTCGAGTGATCCAAATTACTAATAATGACTGTTAAAAGGATTTGCATCTAAAAAACAAATAACTAAAAAAGTACCTCCTAATGACAGTTACACACACTTGTTCAAAATATGTCTCACTATTTTCACTGTTTTGATCTCCTGGATGCAGACACTTTAATAGTCATTCTTTAACTGTAAGTCAAGTGGTTAGATAAATCATATGCAACATTCAATATGTTCCAACTTGGTGAGGAAAAACCATTACGACTTCAGTGGTACAGATACAGCACATAAGATGTTGGGATTGCTTGTGAAGATAAGAGAATACCTTACAAATGTCTGTCTTTTAATTTTCTATGTGAAGTTTAAAATCACTCCGACAGAAAGACGTTCTTTGATCACACATACAGAGAAGTAATTTACAGCTTCAATACTTTTTTAATAGAAAACCAAGCTCTGCAACAAGAGGCTTTGATCCCTTTATGAGTTTAAAATGAGTCATTTTATGAATATTGTTTAGAAACATTGTTAAAATGTTTTTAATGTTCTTTTACGTAAACCAACAAAAATGTAACTAAAAAAAAAAACTGGTTTATTTTTTACATTTTTGATGTCTTTGAATGTTTTTTTCGCACTGGATACTTTAAGAGCTGCATATGACACCAATTTTTGTGGCACAGCTTTTGAACACGTGCATGTGAAAATCGCTTAAAGAAAGGCATAGTACACATGAAAAAAGAATCCAGACTACTCTATAAATACTTTTAACCCTTTATCATTCATAGATACCATTAGGCTTTTAATAACTCAAGGTAATAAAAAATGCACGGGATAAATGAATTAAATATGTATATGGGGGCATTAAAGGGTTAATTCTACATGTGCAATATGTGTAGAGCATACTAAGATGCTTATTGGGCCTCATATATCTTACAGGACACACATGACATCGTCAAAATGGATCCAGTGTTTGAGAGGGTCATACAAGCAACATGACACGTGTCTTGAAAATATATTCTTCACGGTGGTAATAAAGAGCTATTTGCCCCAAAAAGACACTTCACTACCATCTATGCTCAATAAACAGCATGACACAGATAGTGGTGTCTACAATAAAGAAATCCTTTGTATCTATAAAAAAAAAACTACAGGCACAAAAATGTACAAAACAAACAGAGTTTCTGTTTATATCTAAAAATAGCTATCCAAGGTATCCTTAATTCACCCTATAATTACTGTTCCACAAAAGCCTTTGCAGTTTCCTCTAGACACTGTGGGGAATAACGTGTTTACGCCCCAGCTTAGGGGCTGAATCCCAAAGTTCCCCTTTAGCGTTCACTACTGTTTGCTGCACATTCCTCCAGCAGTGACTGCATTCTCAGAAGAGTCCAGAACAGGGCTTTGGTTGCCTGCCTTGGCGTGTTTGTTGACAAAGAGGTCTCATTTTGGAGTCTGAATCAGCCAGGACGTCCCACGCGAACAGCGTTCATGATTGAGAAGCCACGGCGGTCTTTAATGAGCACTGCGCAAAGCCTGCGGGTATGCAAGGGCCTCCCGTGTCATTCAGAACTTAACTGAAGCCGACAGCTTGGAAAATGAAGGGAGCGATTACTGTGTCTGCACCAGGCCAGGCCTGAGAAGGGAACAGAATGTACGCCTCTCGAGATCTGGAACACCGAAGATCCAGCTGGATGCATGTAGTTGTTTATGTGACAAGTACATATTTTTGCCAATTTAGTTTGATATTTCTGCTAAAGTTGAGCCCAAATATTACATTTCTTAATGTGGTACAGTAAATTTTTCCTTTTTCATAATTTTATGAAATGTTTTATGTGATTTCTTTCCATGATGTGTTTTTGTGCTATCAGTAATAATGAACAATGTTTCATCTCTGGGAATATTATCATGAAAAATAAAGTGGGAAAATTAAGGCTTAACAATGAACGTTAGCAAAATACAAGAAAGTTGCAGGGTTTCACAAAGCAATAATTTGTGTAACCACGTAAACAAACTGCCATTTTCACGTTCTCCTGTTCCTTTATGATGCTTGGGGACCATCTTGAACAGAATATTTATTCTGGGTAGGCCTGAATGTGACAGCTTGGGTACACAGTATGAAATGTTCCCCAGAAGGTAAAAAACCGTGGACACACAGTGTGAGAACAGGTATAAATAGAAATTTCTTATCGTTCGAACTCTGTGTGGAAATGGCATCCAGAAGACCTGTCACGAAAAAAAAGACAAATAAAATTATTTGTATCAAATAACACTGACAATATGCATTTCTGTTTTTGATAGTGCAGTGGGATTTGTCAATTTATCCTTTTTGTATGCATGTTGAATTAATGGATAACAGAAAAAAAATTTAAGTTCCTCCATCCCATTTTACAAAAATCTCAAATTTTTTTTAACTGCAGATATAAACGCACGGAAGAGAGTGACAGCTTTTAAATTCGGCCAGGCATATTTTCGGATTGCGTGAACATTGCAGCAGAAATTGTACGATAACAGCCGATATGTGCATAGAAAAGGAGGACGAAAATGGTGACGCCTGTGCAAACGAGTGAAATTCTGACATGCACAATTATGCAAAAGCCCAGATGCACTCGGTATATTAGAGTGTCACTTTGAACAATGTACAATAATTGCACATCTATGACAGGCCAAGAAAGTGTGTTTTAGTAGCATTGCATGCCATCTCCCCCAGTTCCAGACATCAACTGAAATTAATTGTGATACATTTCAATAAGACAATGTCAACACCATTGAGCACATCATGAATGGACAGTATGACCAACCTGAGGTGGCATCTATACTACCTTCCACAGCAATAGGACAAAAGGGTAACAAGTCTAAGATAGCAAGGAAGCATGTGTGTAGCCTGTATTTTCAGGAAGTTCAGGTGAATTATTCTTAATGGCACTAGCAACAAACTGGGTTCTCAAGAGTTAACATTGGCAGACATGCAGGCCAGAAGAACTGCAGATAAGGTGCACTGACCAGACAGGAAGCAGTCTAAATTAAAACTGTCTCCTAGTCATCTGTAATGTTTGTCCAAAGGCTTTGGTATCAGGCTTCAGAGATGTCTGTTACACACTGCCTGGAGCACACCACCTTCACAACAGAAATACAACGAGAAAAGTCTCAGAGGCCACATGTGGATCCTATCCCAGGAGAGGAATCTTAATACACTATCCACAAAACAGCTACTCAAACAATTCAACAACGTGAAATAAGCAGATAACTGCAATCTACAAAGTGAGGTTAGTGTTCTTGGCAGGGACGTAGTTGTGGATGGGGGCAGGGGGATATGCAGAACAGAAAGTGTTTATGTCACAGTATTGAATATCTACAGCAATACAAAATACTCATCCTCTCTTGGTTTCGAGGCCCACACAATACTCAGATTTTAAGTGCTATATACATGTTTTCTTAATATAACAATTTTGTTGATTCATGTATGAGATTTGATTAAGATACATGTAGTTTACACTAACATACCACACCCTATTTCCTTTGTAGAGGAAATGTAAAAAAAAAGCTCTTAGTCCTAGATGACTCAGTGCTTTTTTCCAGTTCTCAGTCTCACTGTGTTTGCATAATTTGTTGCCACATTTGGTCTCCTTGGAGACGGTGACCAAGGGTAAAATAAACAGACGAGCAGTGATGAAAAACTTTAGCTAAAAGAAACCAGAGCTATCAAGGCATAAAAGTGAAAGACAGTGGAGCTACTGAAGTCTACACTGTTTTCTAAAGGTGTTTCTTTGAAGTAAACAAGCAATAAACAAACTAAACTGCTAAAAAGAGCAAGTGAAACTGATCTGCTCCATTAGCCTCGCTACACAGACATGTCTCCCATTCCTTCATTAGAACTTAGATCAGGAATTATGGGTTGATGGACGTTCTGTCCACCATGGATGTGTCACGGAAGGTAGCCTGATCTGTAACAACTGGCAAGCCAAAGCGCCACTGCACTGCCTTAACATTGCCTTTCACGGGAAAGTTCACCCCCAGAGAACCGGTGCTTCAGTCATGTCTTAGTTCATCTTGGTCTTAAGTGCTCACGGCCAAAACATCAGGACTCATCTGCATCCTTGCAGATGCCATTTATGTAAGATTCGTAAATTTAAGGTCTTACATGAGTGCCCTGGACAATTATTGGTGGGAAAGAGGGGTCTAACAGCTGAGAAAATAGCCAGCAGGCCCTAAAGCAGCAGGTTCCAGCTAGTGCCTCCAGCTCCCCACTCTTGAAGGACGTCTGCCGACGCCAATTCCTACCCTCCAGATGGAGCCTCTCCACCCTGCAGGTCAGAACGCTGGAAAGCACCCAATACCCCGACGGGGCCACACAATGGATATCTGAGGTCACAAGCCAAAACAAAGGACCCGTTACATCAGATGTGGGAGGCTTGGAGCACACACAAGCGCCTATGTTAACAAAAAGCAGACAAAACAAAAATTAAAACCATGACAGAAAAGCAATGGAAAATGTAGTTGAAGAGAATAAGATTTTTATAGTATATTTCTTCAGTAGAGAACAGATAACTAAATCCATAGTTACCCTCCCCCCTGCACTCTACAGATATGATAAATGTGCCGAACTATTGTAAAAACTCTTACTTTGTTGTTTAGAAAGTTGAACTGAGAAGAAAAGACTTCAGGGAACTTTTTTATTTTCATCTGAGACAAAAAAAACTGCATGTTTGAGACCAGACACAAAATTAAACGCTAAGATAAAACTTTTGTTAGCTTTGATCATATGTTGTGACAATATTTGATCTTGATAAACAGCTGAGTCACACCTTTAAACTGTTTGGTTTTCATATCCCTATGAGTGAGGAACCCTTGGCTAAATTTAGAAGGTGAAGAAGACCAGACATAGCCATAGTGAAGCAGCACTAGGGACAAAATTAAGTAGCCAGTAATCTCGAACATTGCTTGTAATGTACACTGGCATGTTCATGTAATCCACTTCCAAGTAAAACCTTTCCTTTTTCTGGCTGCTGATAGGGAGGGCCTCATTACACAAAGTATTTCCCATTGGTCATAAAAGAGAAGTGGCTATTTATAAGTTTGGGGCAACAGGACTTACTGATGATTGCTTCGCTGTTAACTGAGTGACATCATTTTATTTGCATACATTTGATATGTGCAATGGGATGGCGCTCTATCCAGTGCCCCCCGCCTTGCACTCTAGGCTGCCTGGGATAGGCTCCAAGCCACCCACAGCCCTAAATACGATAAGCAGTTGAGTAATAGATGAATGGATTTTTAATACGTATATATTTAAAGGATATTGTATTATACATTACCACATAATTTACATAGCATATGACTCATTATAATTTCAATTATTATTAGGAAGACGAAGCCATTCAGACTGTTATTTGCATTGGTCATATAGACTCTTAATAGAAGATAACGATTCTGCATTAATGTTTGTATTACTATTTGTGGCATCATCATGATATCAGTGAGGTCAGAGTGTAAGCAGGAGTAGAACAGAGGTGTGTGTTTTTGAGTAGGCAAAGAGTGTTTATTAACCATAGCAACTGGTGTGAGTAAGAGACTAGGCATGTGGCATTATGACAATGAGGCCGCGTCTGGGGTGATGTAAGGACCAATGGAGGACAATGGGAACCATGCACTGATTGGACAAACGGTGGCTTTCACTCTTTTGCCCTATGTGAGTCACTGGGGACTCATGAGTACAGTCTTCGTGTCTTTATGTAGAGCGGTAAGAGGTTTCAGTGTTCGGTGTCATTAGGCTACTGATATGACTAACACTACTGTAAAGGCTATAATAATGTCTGCCTTCAACTAAACCTCGTTTTTGCCACATTTTTAGAGCAGCAGTTTGTTTATAAATGTGTAACGATGAGTGACTGAAGCCGCCGGATCGTTCATAATGTTTTGAAGAATTACAAAGAGAAAAAGTTTCTGTTCAGGAAACAGCGTGGACTTTGCTGGGAGATTGTCTCTGAGTTAGACTGTCCCTCAGCTTAGTGCTTTTTTGAAAGAAAATTCTGGAAGCAAGAAATCTCTTCAAACAAATCCCAACTAGAATCTGGGCATATTATGTAAAGGACAAAAATGAGATTCACAGAAATCCTTTGTATGTGCAGCAAAAGAGAAGCTGGCACATTGAACCTAAATCACACCCTAAAATAATAATTCCCACAATCCAGACGGATCTTTGATGAAAGTTAATCCAGGGGCTTCAAAAGAGAAATCTGCATTCATGGCCAGTTGCCTTGTTTTAATTTATTATATGATGTGGCCAAATTTTATAACTTCATCAATAACGGGTTGCTTATAAATACATATCACATTATAAAGACATTGTTGGTGTGATTATGTAACACTTTAGAGAAAAATGCAGCTAAATAAATTCACTTCATTTAGCAACATGCAACTGTGTAAGCAATACTACAACGTAATGAAGGAAATGAAATTACAATAATTTACAAGGCTAAGACAGATCTCAGTATTCTATTTAGACAAACCATTTTTTGTGTATTTACCTAGTTTTTGTTCTTGTTTACAACATTTGCAGACATAATGAGCAGTGTTCTCTGGGCATCTAGATGTTAAAATCCGAGTTTTCATGTCTTGCTACTCCAGTGCACTGGCCCCATGTATACTGGAGAGAAGCTGTTTGTTTTTGCTGAGCATGCTCACACACTGAGACCACGCCGAGAAACAGAGTATTACTTTCAGAGCTTCAAAGATGCATCCCACATGCTCTTGTGACTGCATTTCAGCCTGGGGTGAACCTGACCTGACACCAGATATAACCTTCAAGTGGCCATTCACTCATATAAAATTGATATCACAATAATAAATATCACAATAAATCCTCTACACACACACACACACACACACACACATACACATATATATATATATATATATATATATGGAGAAAGAGAGAGAGAGGGAGAGAGAGACACAGAAAGAGAGAGACAGAGAGAGAGAGACAGAAGGAGAGTGAGACTGAGAGTGAGACACAGAGAGACAGAGAGAGAGACAGAGGGAGAGTGAGACTGAGAGAGAGACACAGAAAGAAAGAGAGAGAGAGAGAGAGAGAGAGAGAGAGAAAGAAGACAAACAGAGGTGAACCCTCCACTTAATCTTTTCCCATGGCTGAAAAACTTGGCAAACCATTTGAGAAATGTATAAAGCTGCTTAAATTTAGAAAGAACCGTTCATAAACCTGTGATGTTAAACACTTCTGTGGTTTACTCCCATTATGTCTTATAAAAAGTATTGTTTACATGCAAACCTGTAAACATAGTTGTTGTTATGCAAAAACTATAATCTCAAGGGGGTGTTTCACTTTGTGTAAAATGTTATATAATTCATGTCTATAAATGTACGTTAAAAAGTCATAAATAGGGAACTATAAAATACTGTGAACAAACCTGTAATTTTGGAGTAAGTTCCATAAATAATAAGTGGAAAGTACGGTGGCCATTTGTATCACAATTGTAAAAATGTTTTGCCATGTAAATTTGTATTGGGAGATGTAAATTAGTAAGAAAATAATTTAACTCTGTTGTCTTTATTTCTTCTTCTTCTTCTTCTTCTTCTTCTTATTATTATTATTATTATTATTATTATTATTATTATTATATTTAAATTTTACAACTCTTTCCATGATAAAATATCTTTGTGAAGTAAAGAAAGCATCTGATGTTTGTGTGAATGTCATAAAACTTCCCATGGTGCCTTTCACTGACTCAGGCATCCATTTAAGTTTTTATAAGGCAATAACTCAGGTGCTGGAACAATTTTCATTGCAGCCCACATAAGTTAATTATTGGGCACGCGCTCCTGAAGGACAGGTTCTGGCACGTATGATACATCTAATCATACCCTTTTATTTCTTTTATTATTTCCAGCATTCAGTGTTTAATACACTGCTGATAATAAATGAGCTTGCTGTAATTATGTACCATGCTGGTTTAGTAAATAGCTGGAAAACCTGCAGGGTGATGCAAGCATTCCATAATAACCTGAAGACAATCTACATGTACTACAGCTAAGTTTAATGAAAACCCTTTTCCGAACCAAAAATGTAAGTGCTGACACCACCTTACAAAAACTTCTAAAGAGAGCACAAAAATCTCACATGAATTCCCCTTTTTAATATTTATCTTCATACAACTAAAAGCTGGAGGCTTCAAGGAACATAATGATGTAGGTATGGACAGTGAGGAGCACATGGTTGATTATATGTTTGCACACTTAGACCAGGCTAAGTGAAAATGGTCAGCAGACAACCCACAGAAGCCTAAACTTCCCATTTCCCATGGTCATGAACTGCATACTGGTATGACAAAACTTTTTTTTTTCTCGTTTATTTGAAATCTCTGTCTTGTCTCTCCTTTCTTAAAAGGGTTCCTGGGGTGAAAGGTAACAGTGTCAGGAGCAGGGATGGCAAAACCATCAGCCAGGCAGCTGTGTATAGGCCTGTACTTGACTGTTGGCCTTTTATGATCATTTGTACTGTTATGTAAAGCCTATATTAGACCTACTCTAATACTTGCCACTGATTGGCTGGAATCAACCTATCATTTGCATACTCTGCTAGGAGTGGTTCCCATTGGATTAAGGTTTGTTATACATAATGTTTAATGGATATCTTTTTTGAAACACTTGCACATGTACTGAACATCTGAAATGTTTTGTACCTCCCTGCAATTAAAAAGTATATTATTTACAGTAATTGTAAGTAATTGTGCTCATGTACAAGGCCATGAATGGGACTGCTCCAGGCTACCTCTGGTCCCAGATCAAGAACTATGTCCCCTCCCATTCTCTGTGGTTTGCTAATGGGAAGAGACTTGTTTCACCCATCCTAAAAACTGGTTAACCTAGGATCTTCTCTTCTCTGGCACCTATATGGTAGAAAGAATGTCCGCTTGCTTTGAGAACTTCATTGTCGCTGTCCACATTTCTCAAGCAACTGAAGACACATCTCTTCAAGGAGCACCTTAGACCTTAAAACCTAAAAATTATGCTTCTATTCGCTACATTGTGGCAATGGTGTTGGCTGTTTGTCTGCAAATGTTTTTCTTGTTAATTCAAGATCTACATTTTATTGTTTATGCTTTATTTGAATGACTTTGAGACAATTGCTTAACTTAATCGTGTGCACTTTGACTATAGGACAGCACTTACTGTTAATTAGACTCTCTGATACTGTTTGACCTCGTTTGTGACATGCACATGTACTATTATTCATTGTAAGTCACTTTGGACAAAGGCATCTGCTAAATGAATAAAATATAAATGTAAATGTAAATGTAAGTAATGCATAGATAATAGTAAAAACTTTTGTTTTGTGTAACGAATTGTAACCAGCCTCTTCTTTTAAAAAACCACAGACATTGACAAAAAAACAGCGTACTGCCACCAAGGACATTAGTCCGTAATGTTTGTTTTTATGAACCATGTACTGTTCTGTGTATTTTGGGCTGCTTTTGCCACGATATTTTTTCCAAATACGTATACTCTTATATAAGGTTCAGAATTCCAGATGGCTGTAATGCAAACCAGAGCTGTTGATTTGGCCAAGAAGTCTAAATATAGAGAACTCGAACGAGCCCTAGTGTGGAATGACATGGCTGTGTCTAGAATCTGCCCATTTTACAGACCACCAAAGATATAAAAAATAACCTTCAATTTTTGCCGCAGTCTTGATGTCCACAATTTCCTGTAGAAGCTCACTTTAAATAAAATGCACCATAAGCGAATAGCTGGATAAAACCTAAATAATCACGCTTTCTAACTAAAATAAGTTTGAGACATTAGTGTATGTCCATGCTTACAGCGTATATGCTAGTTTTGCTTTCTTTTTTGCCTAAACTCACGTCTGTATTACGTGCCTGTATTGCTAATAAAATCATTTAAAATCAATGTTAATTTAAAAAGAGCCTTTGTAAGAAGTGCGCAATAAATCTTGACTTGCAGCCAGTGGTTCACATAGGGACGTAGGCTCCTTAATGAAATGGGCTGCTTGAACAAATGTGGGCCATGACCCTTCACACATTTTCGCTCGTGTTTTTCCCTGCTGACAAGGCAGCCCTGTGTCCATCAATTGAGATCAATGTTCTGGCACTGTAGCACTCGTTTGTGTGTGTGTGTGTGTGTGTGTGTGTGTGTGTGTGTGTGTGTGAGTTAGTGAGTGAGTGAGTCTGTCTGCCTAGCCAAAACAACAGAGTAAGCCACACTAAATAGGTCACAATCTTTTGCCCCTAGTCTGGCCAATGATGGTCCGTTGCTAAGATATCTGGCAGTTAGACTAACCAATAGTTTAGGGGAGAAAAATGTAATATGTGTGGGGTCTATACAGTGTAGAATTTGCTTCACGGTATTGTCCTATTTTAATAGGAGGAATGCTGTCTGGTGGTCAAAGGTAAAACTGCTCTCTGCTTTCTTCTCAATATAAATTAATATCTTCTCAAATATAAATCAGGATATACAGTAACAATTTGGGTAAGTAGCTGTGCAGTGTTCTGTTTTTATAATTTCACTGATGTCTGTCTTGTGTTCTTCTAATACATCTTGCTCCTCTTAATTAACCCTTATCAGGGTGCCTTCTGTTCCCATCATCTGGAAGAAGTATCGGTGCAAATTCCATAAATGTATCACAATAAGTAGTGCTTCTCTCTGGCACAAAGTCGTGCCTTTCTGTGTCATGGAGTTTGCTACACCAGGAACCTGAACCAACAGTAATCGTAAACTCCACTGCTGAAAACTCACTTTGCTAACCTATCCCCCTATTGTTGAAATCACCCCAAATGTATGCGCCACCTTGGTCGATATCCGGTAATGCAGCAGTTGATCCACATTCTGCACCTACTGTATGACATGCACTTGTTGCAGTTGTTCTCCCAAACACATAGGTGAGTCTCAGTGAAACTATGGATTTTGCACCTTTCCCCAATCAGTTCTCCTGCCTTACTAAAAAACATGGCTCAAAACACACAGTCAATATTTAGAAAGGCACCACCTGAGAGATTAAGCTCTGAACATTTGTGTTTACTGTGCCGTTACACTGAAGATCATCGAGTTATTTGGTTTTGCTGACAGACTGATATCCAAGACTTTGAAGACACGGGAATGTAAAACCTACGGACCACGGATGGCTGAGCTATATAACAGCCGCTAGCTGTGCTAACACTGTCCTTATGGGCCTGTGTGATGAAATTCCATCTGCATGGAATTCTCATATGCTAATTATCATCCTAGAACCAGAGCAGCATACAAAACCCACTGCAACAGTGACCAGTTCTACTCTTCATTAAATCCTCCCGAATTACACAATAATATCATTCCATAGTGCATGTGGGCCACTACACCAGTGCAAATGCCAGTTTAACCACCACCCCCCCCCTTTAAAAAAGAAAGAAAAGAGAGAATGGCACAGACACGCAAAACAGTTGCACCGAGGTAACGTTGAGTGTTTCCACCTGGAACGTAAAAAAACGTGTGTGAGGAGTTGAAGAGCATATCTGCTAAAAAGAGCAGAAGGAATGTCCATGTCCACAGCAGAAGCATCTGTGTCCAACAGGGACAGCATGTACAGCTTTCACATAATCCACCACACAGTCATACGCATACTCATAAATACCAGACAGCAGATGCAGTTTAATGCACAGGTCCCATTTTAGTCTACGATTGTGTGTGTGTGTGTGTGTGTGTGTGTGTGTGTGTGTGTGTGTGTGTGTGTGTGTGTGTGTGTGGAGACTTTGGTGGTCAGGTGACGTCACATGATTTTTTTACACTTTCCTTAAAGAAGCATGTATTGTGCTGTGTTGGATGAGAATCTAAAGGCCTAATTAAATGATTAAATGACACGGTTTGTGTGTGAGCGCATGTACAGTGTGGTTGTAACTAGAGCGGAGAGTGTTTTATGGTGAGGCTCCAAGACAGGGTATCTTATATTAAGTTCAACCCAGAGAGTTCATCGTGATTTCTGGGTGGGACTGCCTGAAGACACGCCACCTCAATCATCAGACTGAAATCAAAACTAAGGAAAATGTGGAGAAAAATGATTAAAAGACAACAGTGCATCTTAGCAAAAATGTCAAATGAAAACCTAAACAGGACTCCACATTGGCACCTTATTCTGCTTCATTGTTATACTGGAAAATACTCTGAGATCCTATGCAATCTTAGTTGACAGGCATTTTAATTTGAACTTTGGTTATTGCCATGGAAAATGTAATTACTGTACAGATTCCAAATACTGTACACGTTTTGAACATTTCTGTTGCGTTTTATGTACCTCTGAGATTTAAGACCTCCAGAAGGTGTCAGTTAGTGAGTGTTTTAAAGCCACCTGTCACCATTAACTGGTTACGAAACATTTCTTCGAATCAGTGCAGTAAAATGAGCAATGCGTAGCCATCGGGTATTAACGGCGTGAGATAGGCATGCAAAGCGTTTCACATGCATTGCTCAGCACTGTTGTGCAATCCAGTGGCGGAAGCTCCCAGCCTGAGGAGGACCTGCACATGCCGAAATGCAGATGCCCTCAGGTTCTCCGAGAATGTGAACTCCAAGCCACCTGTGCTGTCTCGTAAAGATCTCATTACTGGCTATATAGCGGCTGAAGACTTTTACAACACCAATTCCTGCATCCTACACACCCCCCCACCATTATTCATTATTCGAGCCACATGACTCGTTGTTGCCATGGTAACAAGCCATCTGCTTCACTCTTCTAATGGTTATGTAATGTTCTTCAGTCGCACCCTGTAGCTTCTCCACCTTCCCCTACAGAAGGGGTTGCTCAGTCATCTCCAGAGGAAGAATACTTACGCTGGGGTTTGTGGGAACTGGAAACATATTCTGGAAATGTCTGAGGGCCTTTGACCATCTTTTTGCATATTCATGACTGCTGTGTGCAGTCATGCATACCTGAACCTATTGTGCCTGTAGCCACAAAGGGAAAGCACCTGGATTTCCCACTCTTAATTCATTGCTGCTGTTTAACGTTAAAGTGTGTGCTTTTCCAAACAAATGCTTTAATCCTGCACGAATGCAAGGCGCTGTCGAGAGACACCGCCTGTTGGAAGCTTGTTGCTTGTATGTAGTAACGTGCTGCCGTGTGGCTCTGGGCCAGACGCTAATGAAGCAAGCGATGCTCACATAAACCTGCCAGTTAATGATTGTTACATTATTACTCCTTCCCAGATTCTCAGAACATTCCTCAGATAAGATCAACCAGAAATAATGATTGGAATTTGATCATAAAAATTTTGGCATAGCCCAAGCTGCTTTATAGTCCTCAAGTGAATAGTTTTGGACATAAGCAGGAACAATTTCAGTTGCAATAAAAATATTAGTTATGTACGAGTGTACTTATAAATGTATTGCTGTGAGCTTCTTACTCAGTATTGCGTTCTCACCTGCCATTTTCCCTAAATAGAGCAAGCTACCAGACCCTCTGTGTTCACTGAGTTACTGACCACTCTGGTCAAATTAACAGTCCCCCCACTGCCCCCACCATGAAAGAATGCATACATCAGCCATGATTGTAATGTTGATTGTACATGAACAGGTGTTTCCACCCTATTCTCAGTAATAGTGCCCATTCCAGTTCTGGGATCTTATAAAGTACACTGAGAGAGAGAGAGGGAGAGAGAGAGACAGAGACTGCTCATCCTGTCACACAGCCTCGCCATCCACATTCACATGTACCATCTGTGATTGAACAACCGTGATACTACTTGTGCTAGTTATTACTGCCATTCTATGTGATTGACAAGGAATAATTGTGTCACTGCATTTCATAAACAGTAACAGAAATGGTACAGCTTTTACACATGCGCGCGCACCACACATACATACACACACATACACACACGTTTGGTAAGAATGAAGTAAACAGAATGGAAGAGAAGCTCTTGCCCTGTGTAGAATTTTACTGGCTTTTTATTGGGTGAGCTGCCGCACAGAGCAATGCTTTCTGTGGGAAACGTGAAGAAGGAATCTGATGTATTCAGTCTTTGCTAAGGAGGGGTGGGGCTAATTGCTATGCTACTTTGGCCAAAACTGTGGGGCTTTGGCAGAAGGTTCTGCTTATTGGTGCAGAGCCAGGGATCAAAGGCATAAAAACAAGTACGCATGTACGCATCGTTCTCGATATTTTTTAGATGACAATTATTATCACGTTTGCATTAAATCAAGGACTGAATGTAGGGCACTAGGCCGTAAAAATTAGATTTTAAAACATGGAACAAAGAAGCTATGTAAAATTCACTGGGCTACGTTCTGCAGCCAATTACATAAATATCATCACTAAGCACTTGATTTAATTAGTCTGAGCCAGCTGATGAGCTGCACATGAGGTGTGGATTCCAGTCTCGACAGCTGACAAGGTTGGCAGACAGGTTTGCGTGATTGTTTTGGGCGCCTCAGCTATGTAGGCCTTCGTTCATTGCAGTCGTTGTTACGTCTGCAGGTTAAGGTTAATCTTTATTGTCCCCAAAGGTAACTTTGTCTTGAACACCGTGCTACAATTTGGTGCATTACATATACACGGAAGCAGACAAACAAAAATCTATGAGACATTACACAGCATATTAAAAACATGTAACAATACCATATTGTCAAAGAACACATTTTATTTTATGCTTAGCATGCATAGTCCTAGGAGTTTTGAACGTAACTGAATTAAAGAGAAAGACCCTTGGATGTATATTTCTGACCTGCAGTCTGCATCATCCCAGTTCTGCAAAAATGTAACATGCATCTGGCACTGAGACAAGAACAGTTTTACAGTTGGTTTGACCTGTGCATTCCTCTCTCGTCTTCATGCTGTTTAAGGTGAACTGTCTGTAGCTTGATCAAACTACACCTGCCTTATTGTCCAAATAAGGAAATTTTGCTCCTCGTTGTCAAGGGCACTTGGTCAAAACACGTCAGCAGGTATGCAGAGGGTGTTGTCCCTGTCACAAAAGTACTCTATCCTGGGTCCAAAGTGTCATTAATAACTTTCCTGTTTCCATGGTTAAGGAACCCTAAACATGCAGGACAACAGGAAGTGCAAAATAGGTAACACTCAGTTGTGTTTAATTCAGTGTGCGTCACTAACTTGATATCTGTTGCTATGCCCTGTTATAAACCTTTTAATTATTTACACTGAATCCCCAGACATAGACTTGTATTTAACAAGAAAAACGATGTCATGATGTTAATGCACAACCTAAATTATTAAATAATTAATAAATATTAGGATGGCGTTACCATGGTCAAACTAGACTGCTTTGAATGGCAAGTTTAAAAGTTTAAGAGCTTAAGTTTAAAAATAAAAATAGTTCCCCTGGGCTGTTTTTTAAGCAGGTCAGTTTCTGTTAATGTCCTATTTGACCATTTGAGTTTTTATAATGACATACTTCTGTTGCTGGTAATTATTACACCATTTTTCTCCGAGTCAAAGTTTTCATAACCTTTCCGTGAGGGGAACGGCTTGTACCCCATTTTTATTTGAAGAAACATGACCATGAAGCTGTTCTTCCTATTCACACCTTTACAAGGTGACCCTGTATGATTTAACATTCAGCTGCATTAAGGACACATTAAAACAGAAAATATTTTGAGAGAAATTAGACAGGGAGGTAGTTTTCTTAAGTTACTCGTACAGGACACATATATCTTTATTAAATGAACTGAAACGGCGTTACAAAAAGCCGAATTACACACACAACGAGAGGTGGTTTGGAGTGTCGTGCAAAAACAGCAGGAGTGATTTAACTGTGTTTGTCATGTCAGCTGGCCCATGTCAACATTCACAAGCCCTTTCAGCGGCGCAAGAAAAGGACTTACAAGCTGCTGCTTTGCCCAGATGTCTCACCGACTTAAACATGTTTATTTTGTTTGGCAAATTTCACATGAACTGCTGTGGAAACATTTTGGCGGTGCTCATTTTTAGGGCACCTGTGGGGTCAAGGTTTTCTATTCCTGGGATGTTTTTGCTGAAGCGCTACACACCCTCTTTGCTGAAGTTTAATGCAACTGGTTTAAAAACACACTCGCATTAATGCACTACGCAAATAATCGCATTAGTTAACTGTAGCAAAATTATCGGTATTGCAAGCATAGCAAAAACGTGAAAAAATTCCACGTGCGATGCAGTGAAGGTTAGACACCACTCTTGTAGCCAGTATTGTCACCATAACAGTTAATTTGATTACCTAAACTCTCTTTTCTCGGGTTTTCAAGTAGGTGTTGACATGACCACACTGGTGTGATTGATATTGTCTTTAGGCAGTGTTAACTAGTCATCAGAACTAAAGCTCTGTAGATCACATGGGTGTTGCAGTGCAGGCTGGGAAATACGCTGATGCTGTCTCTTCAGAAAACATTTAACCTGTCACTGCAAAACTCTGGAATTGCATCTGTTGCATCAGCTCTGTGATGTCATTCTTAAGTATACTGTGGACAGCTACATTTTAGACCATGATGTTCAATTCCCAGCCACAGCAGAGAATTCAGCCGGCCTGCTTTGTCTTTCTCATAATTACACGTGCAGACCAGGCCTCAGTTGAACCAGGAAAAACCTGTTGCATAAGTACAATGGAAGTTGTTTGTCTTCATCTGCAGAAGACATCGTCTTTCCCTGCATCTGCTGTCAGTCAGCTTCAAAAGGGCGAAGTTTCAGAGTTGCACAACGCAGAGTAAACAAACAGCCGCGGCATGTAATTTTGGCATCGCGTGCTTGGAGCTCATTAGGCAGGATTCGGAGAGCTTTGGCGAGCAACTGCAGCCTGGGTTGCACACAGGCATGTGCACATACACTTGTGGTGGTTCTGGGCGCCTCATGAATAAGTGGAACATCAGCTACGCCACCTGGAAAAGAGAGCTGTCGGGTCTGATATTTTGCCACTGTGCTGCTTCACAGATTTACCACAAAGTCTCTTGTACACATTGTGCTCAGTTTTTTGTCGGACATCTCTGCAGACCACAAGCAGTACTGTTAAAATGTGAATCATTGTCCACGGTAATGATTTCGAGCTCTCCATCAGCCAGTCCTCCCAGTCAAGCATGATGTGATCACCACAGGCTTGGCAAAGGCCACAATTACATTTTGCTGCTGTCAGGTGATAGTGTTTCAGCATAAAGCTGAACATGTGTGATGTAAACATTAACTCAAACACCAGCCAGAAAGTCTGGTAATGCAATGGTAAAAATATAGCTTAAACAATAATGTAATACAGTAGTAGTAATTATCATAATCATCCATCCATTAATTCACTGTACTGCTTATCCAATTCAGGGTTGCAGGAAGCCTGGAGCCCATTCCAGGAAGCACAGTGCAGGACACACCCGGGCGGTGGAGTTGTAGCATAGCAGAAATCATGGATGTGTTTTTGTGTGTGTATGTGTGCGTGCACGTAACATAATCATAATGCATAAAATCAATAAGAAAAACTTTTAAATAAAGGCAAAATTAGGATTATAATAAAACCAAATAAGGAAAAATTCATCTAGAGTAATGACTGTTTAAAGACAGGAGCCCGTGCTTCAATGAATTTCCTTGATTAACCCTTAACCATGCACCTAATTTTCCCAGCTCAACTAAAAAAAATGTTCAAAATCCATAAAGAATAAACATAACCCCATGTAAACTGTTTATGAGAGATTAGCGTGCGGCGTTTTCTTAAATACCAGCATGCACTTTGCATCAGGACATGAGCCTGTCTGTACAGGATCCCAGAGTAACATCTGGACACCTGTGCATTTAATGTCGTTATTATTCTTGGCCCAGCAAAGCACACCATAGGTAAGTGACAGCGCCTTGGCTGGGACAGCCAGTCTTGAGGGACAGATTCTTAGAATACCTTGTCACCTCAGATTCCCTGGCCCAGGACATGTTTGCAATCACAAACAGCGTGTCACTGACGTTAACAAGCCGGCAAGCCTGACAAAAGTAATTAAATGTCAACTGTACTAATCATCACTTCCAAGACTGAGAATTGCAATACGCTTCATGTATTTACTTCTTAAAGTTAGGTTATTACAAATAAAGTGTTGCATAATAGTATCAATATTAATATCCCTTTGGTGATATTCTACTTGGCAATGCAAAGTTTTCTTTTGTCAGTTTCGTTTATAAATCTCCTGGATAAGTTTGCCAGCGGTCAGTCAAAGTTGACATGGTCCAGCTTTGTTAAAAGGAAAAAAAAAGATCCACCAAATATAATGTTGTTGAACTCACACAGCTTATGGTATGACAATACCGTGTCTGCAAGCACGAAGCGCTGAAACAATCAATTTTTCTTGGAATATTTCCACAGAAAGCCTCAAATGGCCACCGCAAATAGCAGGCTTTTGACAGTAAGGTGCACAGCCAGAACAGAGCAGGCATCAAATCAAAACTTGCAATTGTTAAGCTTATTTTTAACACAGCTTTCTTATTTAGGATGGAATGTGCATTGTTTTGCCACTTGCAGCTGGGGAGCTACAAAGGAAGTGCTATTATTCGGGCTGTAAACAGGTGCCAGGTGCAGCACGCTCATTGTCTTAATTAGCTAAATGCCTGCTGCATTAAAGCTAGGAGGAGCAAGCTAATAAGCAGCACTTGCCGTCCAAGAATTTCACAGAAAGTCTATCGCCATGGTGATATGGTTTGAGCTACGATGTTTGGTGTGGTGAGAGATTCACTGCATACCTTTGAACTTAGAATGCTGCGGTTTTTCCAGGTAGTTCCTACAGAATTTTCAATGTTTTGAAATCCTAAGGCATACTTCTATTTATTTAAAAGTGTTATGACGTGATTTTTAGGGCAGAGCGTTGTGTTAGACTGCCCTACATATTCCGTCCACCACGGTCATGTTATAACAAAACAGTGATTCTTCAGTTGTGTAGTGATAGCAAGCAGGCTGGTAATTACGAAGAGAACAAGAGTGCACTGAGTGCTAGGAAATGCTTGTGGGTCCACAGCTCCCCATTTGGAGCAGGTTCCACAGGCTCCGTGTGTGCAAGCTGTTATCCCATAGTGGTTTTTAAAGCCAACTTTTTTGTCACTTTCTAGAGTCATCCATGGACGTTTGTACTCAGAGAATGTGAGTGTGTTATCATTCTATTTCAAGAGCACATTAAGCCGGTCTCTGGAGAGGAGAGGGTAAATGTCACTGGATTTACAGGATGTGCGTGTGTTCTTTCACTTCTGTGTCCTACCTCCAGCAGACGGAGTGCGAGTTTCGCTCCAGTTCCTCAATCTGATGGCTGGCAGAGATGTAAAAAACAGGCATTGGTTTAATATCTGAATTTACATCAAGCACTCAGACGACATAAAAAAGCAGTTCTCACACACAATGGCAAAACAGGCCTTTGTGTGCAAACAGGAACTGGTTTAGACTGGTCTAAACTGATTCACAGGTCTCAACCAGAAGGCTAAAGACTTTAACTGAGCTTATTCTAACATCACACCAGAGAACAAGAAAGCAAAAATTCATTTATCAATCAAAATATGAGATTATACCTGTTTTTTTTTAAGTATGAATTTAAATTGGCAGGTTAAAAAATTAATGGTAAACTGTTTGAAGCACTTGAAGCATGTGGCATAAAATTCTGTTGTTTCACACTTCTTAGAATGTAGATATTTTACTTTGTCATGTTTGAATACTGCCAATTAGTTGTTTTGTATAAATACCAATGAAAATTAATTTTTGCAAAAAAAAAATTTGTCAATGTATGAGTGACACCTTCACAGTATCGTTGCAAGCAATTATGAAGAAAATGCAACCAGCTCACCTCATCGTGTAGATCATTAGCAGATAAATTCCTCTATTAGTCACATTTTCCTAAACTCGATCCACCTTGTTACACAAGAATGGGTGATTGAACATATCAGTGAATATGTGCAGGCCTGACCTTCAAAGAACTGAACGTAATCAATTCTGTACATACAGGAATTGCACGTATTGTAACTTTTTGAACAGGATTCCATAGTTCATCATTAAAGGTGTATTTTATTGTAAACTACAAAATAAGCAATAAATTCCCTGTACATTAACATATCTAGCCTGTACTGTACATTCATACTAGTTTCAGAACAACGGCAGAAAATTCTCATACCCATTTTTTTTTTAAGAATTAGAATTTTCATCCAATAATACTACACCCTCTTCATTCCTTATTATGATTTTATATTGGTATGTTTCTCAAAATGACACCTTTGTATAAAACATCCAAGAACACTGCAGTGGTTTTTATTGTTGCTGACTGGGTGATGAATCGTGTGTTTAACCATTTGAACTCTGTGTTTTTGTTTTTGTTTTCATTACTGCGTTTGTTCGGTCACTTTTACTTTGTATTTCTGGGTGTTTGATGCAAAGCCTTGTTTGAACTCAGAAAACATTAAAATCATTTTTCTGTTACTGAGTTCCAATACAAACCAAAATCAATATTTTTTAAACAGCAACAATGCAGTTTCTCCACTGTAAAATGCCTCTTTGGTGGGGTTAAAATATGTTTGTTTACACTGGAAGAGAATGGCCGCTCAACAGGGATCTTCTAAAAAAGGCTCAATGACTGAACAGAGTCAGGGGCTGCCCTAAACGCTTTTGTTTTTTAAGGAAAATGGGCAGTTCAGCTGATACCTCCACAACAAAAAGAATGTAAACAAACCCCCCCCAGTGCACCTTAATAAAAATATTTTTAAAATATTTTTACGCAGGCAGACTGGAAAAGGTGTGTACATGAAAAGTTACATTTGCAGCAGTGCAGTGTCAATGTCAATGGTAGTAAACAGCAGGCAATGGTGCTCGACAGCTTGGGAGTTGTAGCATAGAAGAAATCATGGGTGCGTGCGTGTGTGTGTGTGTGTGCGTGTGTGTGTGTGTGTGCATGTGTGTGTGCGTGTGTGTGCGCCCGCGCGTGCGCGCATGTGTGTGTGTGTGTGTGTGTGTGTGTGTGTGTGTGTATACATAAGCCTCCCTGCATTGTTGTTGGTTGCAGCAAGACGTTGTCCTGACAACTGAGCAGATGCCCCTCCTGCTGTTCATGTAAAATAAACAGCAGGGCCAGTCCTTTCCCAGCGGGTCTCACCTCCCCCGTCAGAGCAAAGCGACCCACTTCCCACCCTCCTGACAGGCAGACACTTCCTGCCTCTCAGACACCCGACAGGACCTGATGGAAACAGGCGATAGATGGGGGGCTTGCTGCTTATCATTTATTTATTTTTAGTGCAGGGTGTCTTACATCCGTGTTCTCACTAAAAATTTTAATAAATAACATGTACTTCAGTGTAAAAGGAGATGGATCTTAGTTTCCTTTGCGGAATTGTGTTCAAAACAACATCTTTCTGCTTTTAATCCAGCTAGAACTGGATATTTCTATTTTCAGAAGATAGAATCAATTTATACGCTCGTCCGCTCAAAACATATCTATACAAACATACAAATATAACCTTTTCACCCCTTAAGCTGTTTAAAAAAAAGTGGCTGTTAAATTTTTTTTTGTGTTGAGTTGTTATCTACACTGAGCAGCCTTGAGAGGTCCACTGTAGATGTTCTAATGGACTGTTTTTAAACTTTTGGTAGTACTTGATGTCTTCTCTCTATCCGATGATCGTTGACGAAAGCCCACCCAGAGTTCCCTGCTAGAAGACAAGTCTGTTAAAAACAGAACATTTGGTCAATAGTCTGTGGCTTTTCTTAGAACTGATATTGAAGTCCATATGCTCCTGATAAGATTAATTATTGACGTTATTGTACCTGTGGACATTATCTGATAACGTCTCCCTTTCAGATCTAGGGAGACTCCCCTCTGCTACCTCAGCAGAGTGATATACTGCACTTTCATATTGCCCTTTAGATGTTCTGCACACATTCCTTTGGCCAACATAAATAAGAGAGTGGGCCAAGTTTTACCCTTTCACATATATGATGGTATTTAATTATATAGAGCAGTTTCATTTATTTATTTGTTTATTTACTGGCATTTGAACCCTATGAACATCACAGGTGTCCTTCTAGCCCCTGCTTCACCCACATCACAGGTATTACAAACGTTTGTGCTGACGCAGCACTTGTGTCCAGACAATACACAGGACTGTACAGCCGTGCTGTTAAAGGTGGCACCATTTATGGTTTCGCACATTCTCGCATGAGGCGCAGGCAGATGCTGCCCACCTGAAGATGTTTGCTGGAACTGCTTTTAACGGGCTTTCGTAGCATCCTGTTTTTCATCAGCTCACGGTGACTAACCCTTCTAGCGTCAAAGGCCGAATGGTATTTATTTAACTGCGCGCCAACACTGAGGTGGAAGTAAACAATGAAGTACACAGGCTACGTGTTGCATGCCCAAAGACGCCTCTTACTGAACGGTGCCCTAGATAAACTTCGAGTACATCACATCCTCTTAAAATGAAGCAATTTCGCTTTTTTTCTGTTGAAGTGTTTTTCAGTCTGTCCAAAAAAAAATGTGTGTGTGTCTGTCTGTGTGTGTGTGTGTGTGCACGTGTTTTTGTTGTTCTTGTTTTTGTTTTTTACTTTACTTGTGAAGCTAACTGAAAACAGAACCCTTCAACGATTATCTAAACAGAGAAGCTGTTTTTATGCTCCTGACCCCACCCAGTAACCCCACACTGTTTTGTTCATTCTTTCTCTCTGTTCTTCATATGATGCTTTGTAATATATATCTCTTTGTGAATTCTCCCACTCAGAAAGCAAAAACATTAAACTGGAAAATACATAATTGAATACTACTGTTAAACAATGTTTTATGCTATTATTCAACTTCAACTATGTTGAAATAATGATCAACATGTGTCTCTGTAGTAAAGTAGAAACCCCCAGTTGTCGGGGAAAAAAGAGCTTGATTAGTCCTCTGAGCAGTGGAGTCGGAACTTCAGTGAGCAAATCCTCTTGTCCGGTAACTTTGTATGAGTTAAGATTGGCTGGGTTTGAACTCTGGCATAGCCACTCATGTTACATCTACCCTTAGCAAAAATGTATTTAAGGACAAGAACCGAGGAATGTACCTCAATAGGATCTCAGCCACTATTTGTGGCTTCAGTTTTGTAGATGAGTTCATAGATATCGTTGTTTGTATCCACCCATTACCCAAGTCACACTACAAGAGTAGCATTGTAGTTTCTCGTACAATGCCTAATGATGTCTAAATGGAGAGAGAGAAATCTGAACCCTGAACATGATTGAATTACTAGGTACATGTACATGAGACATCATTCCCGATGTTCAGTACGAAAGGTGTTTTATAAATAATTGTTATTTGTTATTGGCAATGCAAAGACATGGATCTTCAGTCAAAGCGGATAGTCTGTGAGGCATGTATGGATTCCCTTGTCTGTTAAGAGAGACTCCTGGATGTACAGACCTGCTGGAAAAAAATTACTGTGAATTCCTGGACTTCCACTGCCCTCATTTTTCACTCTGCCTCAAAACACGCTTTCTTAGCAGTTCTGTAGTTAGAGAGCCCATTTCCTTCCAAATGTACTAAAATCTGTTTAGAAACCAAAAAGAAAAGAAAAAAACGGAGTTCAGGTTTTTGCCCGCTGCCAGGCCTGCCCAGGAAAAGCTGCCAGTGCAGGGAAGAGGGCTGACAAAGCACCAGTCAGCACCCTGCGCAGGATGCCCACGTTAAGGGCGTCTGATGCAGGATTAGCACTTTTGGACAAACTCCCAGACAGGGGTGAAGTCTTAAAGTCATGCTGGTGTTTCTGCAGAAGCCAAAGATCCCGAGTGGGTTAGATAATAGCCTGGGGGAGCGGGGGGGACTGTCTGGATAGGCGTCTCTCTCTGTCTCTCTCTTCTTGGTCTGAGATAATTCCCCCTAATAACGTGCTGAAAGATGGGACAGTGTTATGAGGAGAGCACGAGGCACAGCAGGTGCTTCAGCAGTCTGCAGGCACAGCGCTGTTCTCACCTTGACGTGTCTGAGTACACGGCAGAGCTGCGGCATTAGCGCATTGCTTCTGCAACCTGCTGCGACAGCAGCGCCGAGCACTGCTTACAAATAAATCGTATTTACAGCATTGTGATACAGGACACTTAGATCAACAGTTCACTTTTTATTTATTATCAATTATTGTTGATTCACATCAGGGTATTTTAATGTTTGTGGGTTTTTTGTTGGTTCCATTTACACAAAGGTACCTGAAATATTTTTTTCATTTTAAGTATAGATATTTCTTCAGTTTGCATGCATAAGTATTACATCTGTAGTCCAAACATTATTTATGCTGCATGTACATAAGTTCGGCAGGCCGCCCTGAGCTATTCCAGCGTTCAGCCTTGTGAGGCAGGACTATGTGCAGTCAGTGACACTAGTCATGAAGGACTCCAGACCAGATTTCATGCTTTATTTCATTCCTCGCGTGTCTGTGGTTATTTGTGACCCCATGTTCTCCTGTCTTCCGTTCTGCCGGGCCTCTCTTTGTCTGCCAATTGGATATAAAACCCACATGCATCACTTCAGACTACAAATATCTATACCATAATTTATGCTGAGCAGTCTGTGTTTCGTTTATACTGTCTCCTGTTTTTGTAAGTTGTGTTTAGAGGGATTGTTTGAAACCATCTGTTTTAACTGAACTCAGGTGTCTCGGTAAGATGAGTGATAGAACCACTGAAAGCCACAGTATTCTGATTTCCATTTTCATCTAATCACTCTCAAAGCACCTAGCTACATGGAGTGACAAATCAGGGGAAAAGAGTTTTCTAAATAACAGCAAGAATTGTAAGGTTCATGCCCTTTTCTATGGCACTGCCTTGTAACCTGTCACTGTCCTGTTTTGAAATGAGGACATCCAGTTTGCATTCCCTTTGCTTTTTTGCTAAACATCTGTTGTAGCATTCCACAGGTTTGGAATTGAATTTACGACTAAGATCGTAAGATTGTGACAATGCAATCAGTACAAAGAAATACATTTTTTTAAGTGTTTGTTTACTATCACTATAATTAATGTTTTCTAATGCCGTCACCTCAATAGTCAAAATCAGATGATACAAACAACAATTTCTGTTTACTAATATGCACCCAACATTTGTTTTCCTAAACCATTTGTTTGTTAGAAACAACTGTCAATGATAACCGTTCTCTCCAAATTTGATCTTAACAACGATGGCAAATCTATACTTGAACAAAAAAACTATGTCCTGCATTTGTCCTGAAGTGAGATCGTAAACATGCTTCACTATATTATTATTTTTTTCTATTCATCTCTTAGTAGTCCAACAATAGGGAAATTTAACCTATTTAGGTTAAATTTCCCTATTGGGGGGAGCAGTGGGCAGCCATTTTTGGTGCCTGGGGAGCTAGCACAGAGTGTCTTTCTCAGGGACACACCTGGTGACTGGACTGCAATTTCAACCAGGAGATTTCTGCATCCCAGCCTGAAGTCCTACCCATCAAGCCATCAGGCCACTTTACTAGTAACTAAGTTCTTCTGTCTAATTTGACAATAACAGAACACGGTATTCTCAAATTTCCTACCTCTTACTGGCACAAAGTTTATTTCAAGCTAGCAAGAGAGGCAGAAATCTTTTGTCCACCACATGCACATGTTGACGTCACCAGACAGCCATATTTGCCACGCATTCAATCCTGTTCTTTCTGTCCTTGACTCTTCCTGATACTGATCTGTCCTCATCTCATGAATTGTGAGGAGCAGGATGAAAGCAGACCCTGGTCTGGAAAACCACCCCCACCACAGGTGCTTCCTGCCTTATTCAGGAGTTGCCCTCCCTTCTCCACCCCTCCCTGGCTGCACCAGTACAGAACTCACGCACAGGAAAAACCGAAAAAAAAAAACAGATTTTTTTTTCCAAGAATCAGAAAAGGAAACTGAAAGAAAAAATAAGGATTAGGTGATTGTACATTTGCATTAACTCGCTTATCCAGGTCTAGGGGGCAAAAAGGTGAACCATAAGTCACAGACAAAAGGAACAGACCCAACCCTCTGGTTGACAGCACGCAACAGCATTATAGGGAAACAATGAGCATACAGAGGAACAAGTCCACACATCACTGAAGGGTTGTCGGAGGTAACACACAACACCATGGGAAAAAGAGAAATCTGTTGCATTACTGCATGTAACGTGGGAAATTACCCAATACCCAAAAGGAGAAGAGGCCTGGCACAGCCAAAGGCAGGGCCTGTGGAACCACTTTGTCTTGTGACCAAAAAGTTGCTGAGTCAAACCCCAGGAAAGCTGCTGTAGTTATACCCTGTCTGGCTAACTGCAGGAAAAAAGCACCGAGCCATCAACTTGGGAAGGTGCTAATGCTCCAGGCACTGGCCTA
The DNA here is from genome assembly GCA_025773905.1 of Chitala chitala. Lineage (NCBI taxonomy): Eukaryota > Metazoa > Chordata > Actinopteri > Osteoglossiformes > Notopteridae > Chitala > Chitala chitala. The sequence goes on along the minus strand of JABJVR010017392.1, from coordinate 3,028 downwards.
GCAGCTAAACAGGGATTTAACATGGTGTTTCAGTGTTTAGCCGCGGTTCGTTGTTGTGAACTTTGTGCCACTCTCGGGCGTTATGTCTATAACGAGGTGTCTCACACACTGTGCATTTTTAACCTACACTTAGAAAAAGAGCCATCTGTGAAGGCTACCCTTCTCTAAGTTAGCTACCCAGAAATCCCATTCAGCCTTTAACCTCTGATAGGTACCTTCTCTAACTGCCTTACCCACATGACATTTGACCTCTAAACGGTGACTTTCACAAGCTGAGCAACACGGAATCCTGAAAGAACTCGTGAAGCAATGCATTCAAGATCATTCATTTTGGCAATGCGCACTTTCTCACAGTAAAAGTGTGTAGAAACGTGTTTTGAAGGCAATACAGCTGAAGACGAAATTTGGAAACCCAGCTTGCATGGGTGTAACACGCAATCCTTAAATATTTAGTCATAGGATGTCATTTGCTTTTTTGCAGAAGTTGCTGTAACCTGAAGTCTAAAAAAAGGTGCACACGTTACATTGTTTATATATATAAAATATATATGAATATATATATGACATTATACACTAGTGCTCGCCCCATTACAAATGTATACAGATCCACTGGTCCACAGGCCTGTACGGTGTTGTTTCTTTACTATTTCTCTTCTCTTACTCAGTGTATTTATATTGTGACTACACAGAGACTGGAACGCCCATATGTAATATCTTTAATAAAAGAAACAAAGAGTCATTTGCAAATTATAAAGTTCTAATTAATTTCATCTTCAGCTGTATTGCCTTCAAAACACGTTTCTACACACTTTTACTGTGAGAAAGTAATTAAACAACTAATGTCTTCCACACAACTGTACAACCTAGCAACGTATTTATGTATCATACCTGTACAGCCAATCATTTGTTAAGCACATCTGAAATAGCCAATCAAATGCAATCCAGCCCCGTTATACTACACCACACATTAAAAGAGATTGCCTCCTCTAAAATGACTGACATGCTTAAAAATCAATAATACACCTTGTGTTCATTTTAAACCTTTCCAGCCATCACACTGCAATACATACTCAGCATCCACTTCATCCCAGGCCTCAAATACTGTATGTCAGACTTTTGGAAACCTATGTCAGTGTTGCAGCAACCTAGCGATGTTTTCAGATGCATATATCCCTGCATGTGGTTCAGGTGTGAGGGCTTCGAGGCTAATTTTATCTCCTGTCTCTGTAGCCATTTGTAGAAGCCATAAAAATAGCTGCACTTTGGCTGAATGAGTGAAGCGCTGCAGGAAGACATGGGCTTACATTTTATTTCCTTCTTTCCCCTATATATAATTTTTAAACACATTTTTATTTTCAGATTTCAGTATGATATGAGCTCGGTGCTCAGTAGCAGAAAGGGATAGGGTTATTTCCCAGAAGAGGGATTTCCTGCTGTAACAGTAACCATGCCAATAACCAAATCATTCTATATTTTACAATTTCAGTCAAAAACATCCAATTTTGTATGAATGTTTATGTGTAACTGCATAAATTATTCTTTCATCAAACATAAGAAAACAAAACATGTTTTGTATTAGGACAAATAAGTGCATACAAATAAGGACATATGTCAGAATTAATAGCTTCTGTGATGCATCATGCATTCGTTTATATCTCTTGCTTTCCAGCTAAACAGCTTAGAGCTGGCTTCATGAGTGTTTAGTACACAAGCTCCTGAGTTGTTTAAAGATTCAATCAGGAATAACCTTCCATTCTCAGATTTCCCAGAATATCTGTGGTCCAGAAGTGCGTCAACACAGACTGAGTATCTTCATGTAAACCACGTGGTTTTCCTTTGTTTTTTTTGCACGTCACTGTTAAATTCTACCTAAACTTTTGTTTTTAACTTATCTTGTTTATTTCAACAAATAACTGTGTATTTTAAGTAACAAAATAATAAATCAGTACAATTCTATAGGGTGCCTTTTTATTTTAATGGAGATCCTTTCTGACAGCTAATCATGTGACAGCACCAGAGTGCCCTGTAAGGGCTTCCCTCTTTCTCATTCTCAGAATCTTCCTCTCTTTTTCTCCTCGACACACACGGTTAGGAAAGATGATTCTCTTGCATGAACATATACCCCAGGGAGATTCACAGAGGCTGGGCTGCTTGTGCAAACACAGCACACCATTTTTAGTGGGAACAGATGTTGCTTCGTTGCATAACAGCGAGACGAGCCAACAGCTGTCTTTCCTGGCAGCCCATGAGAAGCCGCAGGTCAAATGTATCCATGAAGGAAATCATTGGGCAACGCCAACCGGCAGCATGTTCCCCCCCATTTCGAGCTGTTTCCTCTGATGAGGCCCTATCAGTGTCAACAGACCTGCATGAAGTCCTCACATGGCCCCCCCAGTGCAAAAGTCTGCACCCCTGTTTTGGGCTTCAACGCTGTGATTCATATTCATCCTATTTTCTGGGAAAATGCTGTCTTTTATAATCATACAAGAAAAGTAACATGGACTGATGAGGTATGATCACTCTTTTTGTTCGCGACAGTGGAGGAAAGACTTATTAACGAGGAGGAGGAGGAGTGTCACATGATGCTTTAGGTGCCAGCGTAACACAGAGGAAGCTGTGAGTAAAGCTCCCCGTCTGATGGAACACTCATACTGCAGTATGATTGTGAAGCATCTTACAACACATATGCATTGCCATAGCAACGATAATATCTATCAGGGATATTCACACACAGTGCCTTACAACATACAGGTAGTCTCATAGTTTATAAGATAAGACCTACCCACGAAAGGGACATTCACACAGTGTTTGGTGTCGCTACCATAACAACAGTACATCAACGGAGAGAGCTCGACATTTTTGCCATTTTGAAATGTGGCACTAATACAGCAAGCTATTTATTAGTGTATCTTTATTTATGCAAACCAGCTTTATTTTTATTTTTTTTTTCTTTCCATTAATAAGACAAAGTCCAGTTCTCAAGAAATGAAATAGTCATTTAATATGAAAGGGCTTATTACCTATGGAT
>JABJVR010017364.1:0-40851 GCA_025773905.1 Chitala chitala | reverse complement strand
CTGGAAGAATGGTCAAACATTCCCATAGACACACTCCTAAACCTTGTGGACAGCCTTCCCAGAAGAGTTGAAGCTGTAGCTGCAGAGGGTGGGCCAACTCAATATTGAGCCCTACGGACTAAGACTGGGATCCCACTAAAGTTCATGTGCATGTAAAGGCAGGTGTCCCAATACTTTTGGCAATATAGTGTACTTTACTAGATATTAGCTTCCAGCTACTGAATATTAAAAAAAATTCTGATAATTAATCAAGTAATCAGGCAGTAAAAAGTAGAGTTTTGTTTAGGCACGGCAGCTGACTCCCTCAATATGAATTTTATTAAGTGTGTATAGAGTAAAAACAAAAAGTTTACCATAGTGCTTGTAGAGTAGCTGTATTCAGAACTGTTATGGGTGCAGACAGTCTGTTACTGTGACTCGTTTCTGTCTGACTCAGTGAAACATAGAGCTGTGACTTGTTATAAGTTCACTTATGCACATAAAGCTAGAGCAGAGGTTCTGTCTAAAGGGTTTACTCAAGAAAAAAAATGAGGACAAAGTATTTGAAAACAGCTCCAAAAATTTGTGGGTTATTAGAATAGGAATGAAGTACATAAAACCAGTATGATAGTCAGGACAAGAGTTTGATTAGTCTTCCAAAGAGAGAACTTGGGTCTTCAGTGGACTAATCCTTTGAGGTGTTCTGCTTTTAAAGGGGTTGCACGTAATTGGGACTGGAATTGAGTCTCTGCATTGTTCATAAATTGTGTTCACAAGGTTATTCTAAAGATGCAGATACAGAGTATGCAAGATTCCAACTAAAACAGCGCTGTGTATGAGTTGGCTGCCCAGGCTGTGACACACCTTACATGCCTGGTGGCCACACTGAGTCAATACAGACTGTGTCTGAGTTAACTGCCCAAGGCTTTGTCTCACCTAACCTGGCGGTACAGTTTAGGCTCTGTCTGTCTCTTGGTGCAGGGACACGTGTTCTCTCTCGGGGCAACCCTTGCAGCCTCACTAGACTTTGTCATTGAGCCAGAGCTGGAAGCAGAGCTGGGCCCGGAGGTAAAGAGGCTGCTGGATCTGATGCAGCAGGAAAGGCCAGAGGACAGACCCAGCATCCAGGTAGGAACACTCTACAGTGTCCCACACAGATACCATCATATGCAACAAATAGTACAAGCATCCAGGTAGGGACATAAATAAGATACAATAAAAATAACTGCCTTTTCTTTTTTGCTGTCACATTCTACACCAATTGATGCATAGTGTAATCTTTCCACAGAACCTTGTTGCTTGGGGAAGGTTAAAGCTAAAGAATGTGTCTTCTTCAAGCATCTGTCGGAAGTTGTCTGCCATTGGCCGACGGGTACTATCAATTGAGTCCGTGGCTGCTTTTCAAGGCAAGACTCTTTTTCTCACAGTTAGCTTTACACTGAGGAATTTTTTTGATAGCTCAGTAAACAGGGATGGTATATTGGCTCACATCGGGAGCTTCAAATGGAGTTTTTGTTTATTCAGCAAAGTTATTCTATGATGAAAATCTGAACCATGTTTATGATAATTTGCAGATGGGTTGGAAAGTTCATATGGAGTTTATGATCAGCCATTGAAAGGCAAGAGGCAGTTTTACGAACATCATCCAGATAGTAGTTTAGAGGATGTCAGTGCTGACCTGAGCATAACTGACACCTTTACCTGGGCAAAGAGAGAGGAGCAGGTCTTTGTCCTGCGATCGGACTGCCGGTCCCAGAACAGCTCCCCAGAGAGGAGGCGCATGCAGAGTGGCAGGAGCAAAGCTATGCTAAACCGCTCCAGCTCCGTCCCCGAATCCAACAATCCGCCACCGATCCTACCTGCACGGGTTGACTTGAACACGACCGTAACTGACCTCACTGAGATTGGATCTGAGGAGCTTCCCATCAACGCTATCATTAGGAGCATGGTAGCTCAAAAGAGCCGGCACAATCGTCACTGTGAGATGGCAGGCACAGCAAGAGACAGGCGCAATGAAACACTGGACCTGCTGGACCGTATTCCTGATAGGAACCAAAACACTCCCTCGCCGTTCCTGGACTGTGTACAGGATGCAGAGTGTGTCGTACGTGACGCACAATCTCCCTCTGACTCCATGTATAGTGAGACTTCAGAACCGAGCATTCTCAGTCCCAGCAATCACATGATCAGAAGTATGATGTGTCTCAATGAGGCAGCTCAGGATGAAGTAAGTGAAATCACAGCTGTCCAATATATTATTTTTTTTAAAGGGCTAAAGATTAATAAATTATATACCTAGCTTGTACACATGGCAGTACATTTTGTTTGTGTATTTTATACGCTTGTTGAATTTCCTTGTATAACAAGACAAAAAACTGAAACATTAGCTTCATAGACAGCATTTATTGGTTGCTGTTAGTGGCATGCAGTTTGTACCCTGAGCTCTGTGTGTATTTCTGTATTTCCACATCTGTTTTCCAGTGGATATCTCTGAAGGAATTGCTTTGCCACAGTGTTCAGCCCTTATCAGTGAATGAGCTGTGGGCTCTGTGTTACATGTGTCTCTCTACGCTGCAGAGCTACAGCGAGTGTCCAGGTGGGTTTTTGTTCCAGGCTGCCATGTTGACAGTGTGTGGCTCCAGCACCAGCCTCCTCTGTTGATCTGCCACCTCTCTGTCATCAGCCTGCATGTTTCTGTGGGGCCAAAAGGCGATAATGCATGATGCAGTTTGAAAATTGCTAAGCACAGCTCGGCACTGCTCACTTTGAACAAACTGCAAAAATCTACCTTGAGCAATGTCTGTGTATGTTCTAAACTGGGTTTACACTCTTCAGTTGAACTCCTTACCATATTGAATGTTGATTTTGATACAACCAGGGGGATTTAACTGTTGTTAAAAGGGGTGACCTAGTAAGACTTGTAAGCATGTTTAACATAATGTACCTTGAATGTGTTCCTTAAATGACCGAAATACACATTTTCTTTCTCTCATACAGCTTATTTATGCCTGGATTCAGTGTATATTAGCTGCAGTGGAGAAATGCTGTTTCTGAAAGCCAAGAGCACAGGTGCATCTCTTGAAGTTTTTTTCATTGTTATTATTCTGTATTAAAGACACTATAGTGTAAGACCACAAGGAAGCACTTTCCAGTAATCAAGTGCAGTTATATAAAAATAACCCTTTTCTAATGAATAGCAGAGCTGTGTGTTTAGTTCCATTTGAACAGGTTTTGGGGTGTCTCTCTTGGTTTCACAGCCACACATGTCTCTCATTTGCTTTTATAGGGTCCTGTGATGCCTTTTATCTGGCACCTGAGTTTCTGGAACATGGAATTGCTACAGAAAAGGTTGATTTCTTCTCAACAAACTATAAATTCTTTCCCTAGTCTTTTTAGTGTGCCACCAACACATCAGTTGTTTATATGGATGTTATTTGTATTTTATAGGCCTGTGTTTATGGGGTTGCTGCTGTCCTCTGGGCTACAGCCAAGTTCAACCTGACACCCAATCAAAAATTAGCAATGCCAAGAAAACTGAAAAGGCTGCTTCTGGAAATGGCAAAGAGGGCACCTATTGAGAGGCCTTCAATTGTGGCAGTCAAAAAGGTATGAGACACAGGAAATATGCATGTCTATTTTCCAGAGGATATATTAGAGAAGCAACCTACTTTTATGGCTTTACAAGGGAAACACGTGGACCTGCAGTCCTAAAATAAAATGGAAATAAAAACCAAATTGAAAATAAACATGCAACCATGATCAGTGCCATAAATGCATCACCACAGGTGACTTTGTCATCCTACACATACCACAATATCCAAAACAAAAATGAAAAAGCATGTTGTTTTTAAAAGGTTAAGTAAGGGGCCTTTGGTGTTAGTTATGAATTCTAAACACGTATACCATTTGCTCATTGGGACTGTGTAGTGCCAATGAAACTATGCTTTCCCTACTAATATGCCACATTTGCAAATGGAACAGAGTCACATTGCAGCGGTCAACCCTTTTAACTGGCATCTGACGTATGTGTGCTGACTGGGCAGTAGATGGGTTGTGAGGACTGTGCCCACCAGGCTGCCACTGTCTAAATGTTTTAAATTTCCAGAACATACAAGGTCAAACTTCTGCATGTTTTCCCTGTTTATCCTTGGTGCTCTAGTTTTCTTCCAACAGGCTTAGTGACATATAGCTCAGGCAAACTGATGAATGAAAACTGCCCCTGGTGAATGACTGTGAGTGCCCTGTGTTGAGTTGGTGCTCCACACAGGGCGACTCCAATGTTCTCTAGTGTTGCTTGAAATAGGTCCTGGGTTCTCTTAGGATTGAAATAGAATGACATGTATGTTGAATATTTGTTTTTCATGTACCCATAGACTGTATATTTGCCACCATTTTCACAAACTGCTTATCCAGTGCATGATCACGGAGTGCCATGTTTAAGCTAGAAAATGCTGGGTACAAGTGAGTGTGTGTCCTAAATAGGCCAGCAGCTCTACCCAGAGCCCTACTCCCAGACCAGTGTGCCTGAACCATATGTCTTTTTTAAGAGGAAACTGGAGCACTGAGGAATGGCATACCACCACAGTAGGAATGTGGTAAAAAGTGACTTTCCTTTGATACCTTCACTGATTTACCACTCTTATTCGGGGTGGAACTGATTCCCCCCCCCTCTAATTTTATTAGGGTAAAGAGGCTGTAGTGCTTTCTACTTGTATGACCACACCTGCTTATTCAACAGTAAACTTGGTCAACATCACATTCTGCAAAGTAATAATCACACTTTGTGGCTCTTAATTAACTTACATTAACAAATATACACAGAAAATGTATATGTAAAAAAAAAAAAAAAAAAAAAGTATAACGTGCATAGTCAACTCATGCAAAACAATCACCTATTAGCAGTAATAACTGTGGATTCAACGATTGTAACATGAACAACCTTTGCTTGTAAAATAACAACCAGCTGTAATTACAGTACTCGTCTGGACAGTGTACTTGCTGAATAACACTTCACATTATTGTCTTGGCTAACTAAACTCTCATATGATGGTGAAAAATTCCAACCCCTGTAAATAACTAGTTATACATGCTAAATGAATGATGCAACACTACACAGAAAGTCAAAATAAAGCACAGAAGGAGGAAAGCACCCATCAGAACTAAATATGTAAAATAAATAATGGCATTTCCCTGCCAGCATGATTTGCTCTGCCTACCAGGAAATTCAGCACAGCAACAGTGTTGGTACAGTATGCATTTTATTTCAAATTTTCTTTTATAATCCTATGTATCTTTAATTGTGCATTTGCCTATAGTACATCTAATTAATCCAAACAATGAGTAAATATGGAACTCATATTTATTCTCACAGGTTACTCTAGTATCATGCTGAACTGAAGTGTCTATATCATGCAAAGGATATAGGCAATCAAGCAGCTGCCCGCAGTTTTAAATCAGAGAGACATCTGTTAAACAGTGACAGAAAGGTAAACCTGGAAGTAAATGAATTTGAGCAAACGTGATCAGCACAACGTTGGACACAGTTCTGCAAACGTGTAGAGACAAAGATTCTTTTGACTTGTGTTTAAAGTGAAGGGGTTTCCCCCGTAATCAAATTCTCCAAGCAGACTGCCCCTTTTAAGAAGGCAATGGGGATGATGTTGTTGTGTGCCTTTTTGCTGTCATACATTACACTGGCGATGTGCTTTAAGGATACGTCAGTCTTGTTGCTTATGGCAGCGCTTTTTATGTTCTCCTGCTGTTCAAATTTATTAGTAAAATGACATCACCATGTCATATTTTTTTGGTAAGCATTATTTATTAGCAGAGGTGTTGGGGTTTCCTGTGTAATATTTTTCTGTCTCTTAACAAACTGTTCTAATTGAAGTAAATCAGTGTCCCATTTGTAGGAAAACGCTTTGGATAGATGCTTTGTTGAGTCGGAGCCCTGCTTTCGATCACCTGTGTGTTTTTCGTATGGCATGTAAGGTTACCTGTGCGTCTCATTTGTTCTCAGAGCTGTCGTGATTACCTGCTGCGCCAGCGTACCACTCCTGAGGAAGTTTGGTCACAACTGATGAACAGACTGCGGCAGGTTGTCTTTGCTTCCTCTCAGTTGTGCGGTTCGCACAGCCCACATTTGTTATACAGTTAGTCCTTTGTGCCAGACTGTTCTATGTCATTGGTGTCTGGATTAAATTATGAATTAAAGTACAGTGGAATGTGATATTTAAATTTTTGAGAGTTTTTGTCATTGCAGCAAGCCCAAACCATATTGAAACACTTATAACAAAAAATGTTGAGTTCTCTTTGAAAGGCTTTTTCAGTTGAGCCTTAAAAAAATTAAACAATTATTTGTTTCTGTATAGTATCTGCTTGAGCAAACTAGATGAATTTTCCTTTATGGTGTCAGTCCGCCCTCTACAGTATATTCAAGGAAGTGTTTCTAAAATCATAAAGACAGAACACTAATTCTTTTACAGTGGAAAAATAAGAGGTCCGGTCACATGCTCATTACATCTGAGACTATGGAATTATTGCGCTGGCATGCCACGTGTAGACTATTCCTCTCATATTTTGAAAATGAAACAAATTCATTTGAGTGCACAATACCTGTATTGACACTGGAAAATGCTTTGATTTCAATTACACACCATGTTCCTTTCCTTTTGTTATATATTAATATGTCTGAAGGGGTATGAGGATGCTCTCATAATTTGTTACTTCGTTTGGAATTTCAGTAAAATATTTTTGAATTATTTATTTATTTTCTGGAAAACAAAAGAAGCAGACTGAATAATGTTCTCCTTGTTTTTGTACCTTCAGTCAGAGCACAGAAATTTGAACACAGGTTCTTCAACAGTTTTGGACACTAAGAAAACATCTGATGCCAAACAGCCTTCAAGGGTCAAAATTGGTACGTTTTTGTTTAAATTCAACTGGCTTGTTCACTCAATTCACGGTATTCAGTTTTTGAAGAGAGTAGTGTAATAATTAAGCAAATGAATATGAAATTGACCCTCAGGCCTTGATTACCAGTGCAGTAGGCTCTTGTATTTGCTGCTGTTAAATTGTAGATGTGGTGTATGCCTGACTTTCTGTTATTTTTCAATTAATGCTGTTTCTGCTTGATCATTATGTTTTTTTATGCAGGATTCACACCCATGATCACTGGGAAGAAACTGTCACCTGTCCACGGACCAGTCCCACAGCAGTTTCATGTCACCACAGCGCCCCACCTTCCCAATGCCTTCACATCATCTGCCACCCATTTCACACCTATTGTCCTTGCGCAAGACAAGCCTGTCAGCGAGGCTCTTCCCACCCAGGAACCTTCAGCTGGGGGGTAGATGCTTTTCCTTTTCTGTATAAGTGGATGCAAAATGATTGGTGTTGCTCTGTGAACTCGTACCCAATGGTGTTGTTTACCATGTGCTGAACATGGGATGGTGTTGTGGCATTCATCCTATCTGCTCAATCTCAGTGCTGAGCTGTGCGGAACAAAGGATGATACAGTAGCACTCATCCTATCTGATACAGCTGAAGGTTGAACAGGTAAACAGGGTCAGGATAATACAATTCAACAAATATATTTTTCAATCAGTGTTTTATGCAGTTAATGTGAAGGTAGTTATTTAATAGGCAACAATGTATAATAACACACCCAAAGGAGGTTAAGAAAACATTGCAAATATGCTGTACATGGATGTTAAAAGCAAAATGTTTTTGATTTATTTACATTTTATTTAAAGGGAAAATGAAAAAGATGATCAGCAGCTGCAGGTCACAAAGCCAACAGGCAGAGAAAATGCACAAAGCATGGAAAAGGGTAGAGAGGAAAGCGGGGCTGACCATCTCACCATCCAGGAGAATACTGCAGTACGAGACTGTTCATCCACCTCCTCCAGTGGCGCGACATTGGTGAACACCTCTTCAGAGAGTTCCCCTGCTCTTACAGACTGTGAGGGTACCACTCATCCATGTCAGTGCAGTGCTGCCTCTTCCTCCTCTTTTTCCACATCTGTCTTCTCCAGTCAGGCCAGTAACAACATGTTCAACAGCTACCTACTGAGGCAGGATCCCAAAACGGGGCTCCTGACACTGCTCCCTGTGCAGATTGCTGTCCCAGAGCCAATCCCTGGGCTAAATTCAAGCAGCCTGCCTCTAACAGCCTCGTCTGGTGAGCCATCCAGGGCCTCCAAGAACCTGGGTGGTATGGAGGCAGTTGTCAGTGACCAGAGGCCTCTAGATGCCCAGAGAACAAAGGTTTCTGGAGAAGAGTTTACAGTACAGAAAGCGGAGGTGTCCCACATGCCAGTGTCTGATCCACTGATGAACAGAGCCACACCTGGGAGTCCAGGGAGTGACTCTGGCACACTGGTAAATAGCTTGGATTACCTGTGTCCTTCTACATAACTGTTTGGATTGCCATACGTGTGTCCTTTACATAATCAGTTTGGGTTACCTGGGGTTTTTGCATATCTGTTTTGGTAACCTGTGTTGCATACCAATATCTGCTCCACAGACAGACAGAGCCATACCTGGGAGCCCTGGGAGAGGTGCTGGCACAGTGGCATCCCTGAGTAGTTTGACATTTCCTCCAGCTGAACATGGTCATCCCTCCCTACGATCCATAATGAGTCTCCTTAGAGCAGAGTTTGACAGCTGTCTGGACAGTGATGCAAAGGACTTCAAAATGGGTTAATGTCACATTTTATAGGAATGTCTTTGCGCTGATGTTATGGTACACTAGATGCATAACATGAAAATGTTTGAATTGTTATTAACTGTTATATCGTTTGCTGTAATTTATAATCTTGTTGGATTGGACTAATGTCTGGGTTAAGGGGATTGAGCATCAGGTTCCATTACAATGAGGTAATATTATTATTTTTTTGCTACCAGGTGAATACATATACTCTCTAAGGGACCTCCAGTATGATACATTCTGCAGTGCGGTTTCTGAAAAATTCAGGGATCTTTACTGGGATAAGAATATTTTGGAATCGCTTTACCATGTTGTGAACACAAAGAATGGGCCTCAGTAAGTATGACTCTCATTGGGACACGTGATAGCAGTTATGTTTGTTTGGTATCTTCAGAAGGGCCTCTGTTCAGGAATTTCACTTCTGCTGATGTTATTCTGGTCTGAGTCTTGCACATTCTAACTAGCCTTTCCAACTCATGTAACATCTTCTAAGAGTAAACATCTAGACGTGCCTGTACGTGTTCACTGTGCCAGCTGTAGTGTTGTGCGTTACGCAATAAAGTGGGCACACATTACAATACCAGTGTGGCAGTGCCACAGTGCCAGTAGCTGGACATCAGCTGCAGACGCAGCTTAACAGAGCAGCTTTTCTTGTCTTATTTTCATTGCAAGGATGCAATACGAATCATAAAATACAGCATTAACTCATGGTAATAGTTGTTTCAGTTATGTAATATATTGAGGAATACATGTCTGCAAAAACAGAAAGGATGATGATGGTTATTTTCTAGCAAACCTGTAATCTAAGACAGAAGTTTAAGGGTTTTTGCTCCTGTATGCTTAGTGTGACTTTGTGTAGATATAAACCTCAAAGTGGCTGAATGCCATTCTTACACAATTTTATTTCCCAAGTTTTAATCAGTTACCACCAAGGACAAAAGGACACATTTGTTTTTATTTCAGAGTAGGTAGGGTGGTGCATCGTTACGAATGTCCTGAAAAGCGCCAGATTCACGTTTTGCATGCATATTATCTAAAATTGTTCCTTAGAACTGTTATATGAATCATGCAAGTAATTAATGGAATTCAGACTTATTATATTCTTTTTTTGTGGGATCAGATTGAAGTAAACAGTTTTTGTTTGTTAAACGTATCGTGTTCACCTTTATTTTTGATGCGGTTTAATTGACAGTGTAAGGTTAGAGTATTTGAAGATGCTGTAGCCTATTTGAATGTTTTGTGTGAAATCCATAAAGTCCCTCAGACAGAATATAAAGTCATTATTTTGTTCCTGAATGGATCCCTTGTGGATGTAGGTGACAGTTAAAATTGCATAGCTTTAGCTAAAAGTAAAATGGCAATTGACAACTTCATTTTATTTGCCACATCTTTAAAATATTAAAATATTTTGCTTTTTCAGTTGACAGCAAGGACAATTTGAATGCATTGTTTCAGTGAATTAATACTTTTTTCTTGTATTTATTGGTAGCATTTGCTTGTGAGTAACTAATGAATAATTAGCACATGTTGTGTTGTATTCACTACTTTTGTGTTTCTTCAAAATGACTTTAAAGCTCATTTTCTGATAACAGAAGGCTCACAGGGACTGTGTGTTTCTGTGTGTGAAACAAACGTGACACTTCTCACATCTGTGTTTATAACTGCAACTGTCAGACCGTGTGTTTCAATTAAACAACAAAACTTAGGAATTCATTCATTTATTCGTATGTTCATTCATTTATTTTCCAAAACCACCTATCCGGTGTACCGGGAGTGAGATGCTGGAGTATGACACATTGCAGCTTTTAGCCATTCATAAGATTCTCAGTCTTATACTGAATGTGTGTTTTTATGAACGACTTCATGATAAATAGTTAGCATTTGATTTCTGTTATTTGTTAGTACATGTTGTCCCTTGTGATTGTACACTACTAGTCCCCAAAGGTTCTGATTTTGTTACACAGTTGTCTCTAAAAGGTGACTTGCTAATAGTGTGTTTTGTGGCTCCACAGACCTGGTTGTGACATTCAGGCTTCATCAAAGCTGCTCGAAAGGGCAGGTACGTCATCCAGGGGCAGGGAGCAGAAGGACACAGCACACATGGATGATCCCAATCACTCAAGTGCAAAAAAACCTTTCAGAACTACTACTCCTGAAGCTGAGGCTCATTACAGTCTTTCAGAAAAACCAGACAATGTTCCACAAGATGTATTAACAGGTGGGAAACCTTCACTTTCTATTCCTGCTAGTAAAATGGCTTTAAGGTCATCGTCTTCTTACTATGCTATTTTAAATCAGAGAAGCAGAATATCTGTGATGGGTGAGTGCCCTGTCCAGGGTGTACCCAGCATTTTACCCTAGGCTTTCTGGAATAGGCTCTAGGCCACCCGCAACCCTGAACTGGACGAGTGGTTAGACAATGGATAGACGCAGAATATCTTTGACTTAAAACAGAACGCCCAAACTAGCTATTCATATTTATTTCCCATCTATCGTCTCACTTTTGATTAAATCGTTGTATGACGCTGCTTAAAACTAAACATGTTAGCAGAGATGGTAATTAATTAGGCTTTTTTTGCACAACTATACATGTTAAAGACATATAGTAAACGCTAATGCTACAGATTACAGTACAATCAAGTTTGCAATATAACATTCACATATTCTTTAAAAGTGTTTTTACCTCTGGCTGTATCTATAGTTGTTTATGTTTGGACTTTTTTGTGTTACAACATCTGACTGATGTCAGAATTAGCTTGTGGGATTATACTTTACTGACGTGTCTTAAGTTCATTTGGATGTTGGCAGTAGTTTTTGGGTCTGCGAACTGAGGATGGCTACAAGCAAACTGTGAGGTCGTGACACTTCCTTCAGCAGGAGTTGGTTGCCACAGTAACAGAAAGCAGAGACTGAGGAGAGGTCCTTCCTGTTCCATACTGAGTGAGTTTGTTTTGTGTCTTTCTGCCTTTCTATCTCCATCTCTAGCTGCTCCTGTGGAAGCAGTGATGGTTGGGGGTGTCAACAGAGAGGACGAGGACTTCGGCGAACACTCTGTGTGTACAGAGAAGGAGAGTGTCTCCAACTGTGAGTGGTTAGGGCAGAGGGGGGAGCGGCACCACCAGAGGAGCCCAGACTTCTCGGAGCACATGGAGGACACAGACTCTCTCATCTCGGAGCTCCTTCTAGAGGACAGCCATTCTCTGTCTCCTGGAGGAGGCATAAACAGCTACTCCTGCAGTGTTGGGTGGGCTTCAGCCTTCTACGGAATGGATCTCTTCAGGGAAGATGTGGTCAGCTATGTTGGGAAACTTGGCCAGTACAGTGAGGAACCTTGTTTGGAAACCAAAAAGCAGGTGAGTTATCAGTGTGCACGTTAGCTGTCTCAAACAGTGTCTCCAGGTCAGTCAAAGACAAGTTTTTCTTTGACCTAGATTTCAACCAGGTATGAAATAAATATATGCTGTAGGAGCATGTGTAATGGCTACACTGTATAAAGAAAAGCATGCTTTGTTGTTCAAAAATGACTGCGTGGTCATCATTATACAAAGCAACCGAAAAACATTTTAGAGACTCCATGTTTGTCATTTTTATTAGAGCATGTTAAATTGTGTACTATTGATAAATTTGCCAGTATTTTTTCATTTGAAACAGTACCATAATTTTACATTCCACACTTGAATTAAATACACATATTTTATTTAGTATACTTTTATTTAGTATAGTAACCGAATTAGAGATAACATTTGGACATTATTCGTTGTAGTGGTATTTTAAATCTCTTGGGGATGTTTTCATGATGACATTTGTCTCTATCTTCTTCACGTCAACAGCAACTCACCAGACCTTAAAACATGTTTGTGTGTGTCTGTGTGTCTCTGTGTGTGTATATGTGTGTGTCTGTGTGCGTGCCTCCCTGCCTCTCTTTTTTATGTTACCTTGGCTTACTTCAAAAGCGCTATTGATTTATGTAACCATAGTGAAGGATGCAATGGATAAAACATACCACAGTCAAAAGAAGCACTGTTTAAAAACGTATTACAGATATGACAAATAAAATACAAGGCATTTTAGTGCATTTACACAGATTCTGCTCATAGCCATGTGCAGCTGGTGGATGCTGTGTAACTTAAAGCAGTTTAGCATTGAAGTGACATTTGTGCATGGCTTTTTCCACAGGAACTTCATCAGCAGCTAATGATAGAGAAAAGAAATCTGAAAAAGACCAGCAACTTCTACCAAAAGCTTTTACATCAGGAGAGAAAAAACAAAGGTAAAGTCCTAGCAGAAAATACAAGTGATGAGCACAGAAGGCTTTCTGTGAAAACATCTCAACCACGCTTTATGCTTCTCCTCATAGGCTCTGATTCCAAAATCATGCTGTCTAAATTAGAGGTTCAGTTTGAGGAGATGAAGTCTAAAGTGGAATTTCTGTACTCTGTGAGGAAGTATTTGGAGGTGAGCATGGATGGGTTGAATGGACAGTTTGTTCTGTTTTTTCTGTTTTAAGTAAAAAGATGAAGTGATCATTCTGTGGAACAGTAACATCATTCTGTATGTGGTAAAACATGTTTTAACTAAGAACCTTATATGGTCTCATGAGGTGTTTTCTGTGCATGAGAGGATAAGGTGACATGGACTACTTATTCATGGACTTTGTCAGGTTTTGTGCTTGGATGGCTGGGGTTTGGAGACAACGTTGCTGTCCTCATTAGCCACCTCTGAGCCTGGTCCTTTGAAGCTGGTTCCCTGTGTAGACCCATCTATCTTGAGCCTTCAGACAGCAGCAGGTCGAGGAAAGAACGACCACACTGCGGTTAGCATCCTGCAGGCAGGAACACCGCTGGGACTCATGGCTTACCTGTACAGTAGGTATGTGTGTGTCAGTGGAGCACGTTGAGTAATAATGAACATTTTAAAAACTTAAAAATTTATTCCCGAATCAAAAAGATCACATCTTGTTGTAAGGTCTAGTAAGGCTGATCATTGAGTACTCAAGGAGTTGGGTGTGAAATGGTTTAAATGTTTTGGTGACTGACAGCAGGATGAAATCCAGACTATTTTACCAGTGGTTTTTAAAGTCTGCTTTTACCTCTTACTGAAAGGTTGTTTCTGAAGCTTCATTGCTAATTTCAGTGAGTTACTCCTTCAGATATGGTGGATTTACTAAGAGCTTTGCTCTTAGAATGTGAAAAGGATTATATTTTTCTGCTGTTAGATAATGGTGTATTTATCTGCTTTGGGAATTCTGTTCAGTAAAATCAGCTGTAAATCTTTGATGGATGATAATAATAATAAAAAAAGAAAACTTTATGTAAATTAAAAAAAAAACAACCATGACATTTTCTTGTAATAATATAAACTTTTATTTAAGTAGTAACAACAGATAGGAACAGAATTAAATTCTGGTGAGGTTAGAATGCATGTCTGCTGTAGTTTCTTCTGGTAAAGATGGCGCCAGATAAACAGTGGTCCACCTTGATGTTCTCTTCATACTGCCAAAATCCATCATGCAGCATGGAAGTGTTAGACAAAAATGTTCTTTGGGTTTTCTGTTGCATATATACTCAAGCATATGTGAGTACTTCCTTCTGCCTGCTGCTATGTGCAGTGGTAGCTGTGAGATGCTGCATTTTAGAGAGAAAAGATAAAGTACACAAACATTTTAAAACAAAATATACTTGGATGGATGATATTTGATAATGTCACACAGTTGTTTTATTTATTTATTTTTTTTACAGGAATGCTTACGTTGAAGGCTATGTCCAACAGTTCGTATATACATATCGGTACTTTTGCACCCCTCAGGAATTTCTACAATTCCTGATGAATAAATTCAGAAGCACGCTTGGGTAAGATGGCACTTTGTCTGATACTAATTATACATGGGTCTGTAAGCAGCAATGGTGTTGGTGTGAGAAAGTGACTTTTCACCAGCCAGGAGCCTTCTGATGAGCTCGTGAAGATACATCACAGGAGCCTGGACCTCCTGCATGCCTGGGTGGAAGACTGCAGATTGGTGGACTTTCCCCCAAAGGCAAGCCTCACAAAGACCCTGGAGGAATTCCTTATTTCTGAGGTGTGTCCTAAAAGTTCAGTGTTCCAAAATTTTCCTATATTTATAAAACAAATGTAAAAGAATCATAATAATACATGACACTTTATGTATGCACAGTTAGTAGCCAGACAGGCAACACAGATTGCAAGAGGATATTTGGAAATATTGTACATTAATTGTATTACATTTTCTTTATCTTTCATATCTCATGTCAGTGATTGTTGCTTGACATTAGGGCTAAAACAATCTCCTGAGTAACTATATTCATAAAAATCCTTTAATAAACTTGTTTGCCTGGAGGCCTTGTTTTGCCTTGAGGCTTTGGACACCAATTACTGATATACACAATTCCTCCAGCTTGTAGCACAAGACAAATTTCAGACAACAGAAAAAAGCCTGCAGTATGGGATTGTTCAAAAGTCAAAATCAAAGAAAATGCGATACGGTGTAAGACATGCAAAAGTGAACTTGCTGACTGTAACAGCACAACATCATTACTGCAAGACTTCAAAGAAAACACACAATACAGGCACATAATGAACTGGCCACAGCAAGGTAACGCAATAAGTCAGTAAGTCGTCTTTGGACAGGAGCTTCTGGACTTCATTTGCCATCATTAGGAGCCTGATGGCTCAATGGGTAGAACATCAGGCTGGGATGCAGAAGTTCAAAAAGTTCACCCAGGTGTATCCCTAAGCAAGACACTTAGTGTTAGCTCTCTGGGCACTGCATGTGGCTGGCAGCCTACTGCTCCCCTTTGGGGGTGGGTTAAATTCAGACAAGTAATTTTCCTCTGGGATTAATAAAGTACATTAAATTATAAATAATTTTTATCACGTTTTGCAGTGTTTACAGCTAGTTACTCTGTGATAAGAAGTTTTAGTGAAAATTACAGAGATGTGTTTCCTTCACCCTTCGTTGACATGATGGTTGTCAGTGACAACTTGTCACTTTTCTCAGTGCAGAAATATGAAATGAGATGGATGCGATGAAAATAACTGGCATTCTCTGACAGTAATCACCCACCTTCTCAGATGTCTGTTACACTTTCATTTGTTACACTAACAAAGTTAATGTCTTTTCATTTGGTGGGAGTCAGTCACCACAGCCAATCATGAACACCATTATGTTAACACTTTTTTGTCCAATGACAAGCTTTTAGCTGGTAAATTACTGACCCAAATGCAGGCCATCACTGTGCCAGGCTCAGTTCAGTTCTGATTTATTTAAATTTTATTTAAAAGCATAATTATCACAATTTTATCAACTACAATAATACAATAACAAAACCACACACTTTATCTGCAGTTACTGGTTAAATACATAAGGTAAAATTGAGGAGTGCATGGAACAAACAGTAAAGGTCACAAGTGTCAGAAACGAAAGTGCAATCGCAGTCCCACGTAGTTCAGAAAAACAGTGGTGAATTCATTTTGTCTCATACCTTTTGCACTTGTTTTGCTCCAGTTATTAGCATTTAAGTAAGATAAGGAGTCGCTGTATTGCAGGTAATTCCAGTAAACGGTCGAGGGGAGAGCTTGTTGCTAATGCTACAGAGGTCGCCCAAGAAGAGACGTGATCATGCCTGTTCAACTCAGTGTTGCAGTCAGACCAGCCTTCAAGAAGACAATGACGTTCTGTCAGTCCAAACTCTATGCAAACAGTCTTCAACAGAGGACGCTGTGAAAAAGGTGAGAAATGCCTGTTTTTTTACAGCCTAGTTGTTGATGTTTTTTATTATTCCTGCATTGTTATTGGCTCTGAGGTAAAATGGATAATGAAAGAATGTTAGCTCTGATGTCAAGAAAAATTACCTGTAACATTTTGCCTATCAGGCAAGAGAGACAAGGTCAGTCTGTGCAAGGAGGCTTTAATAAAGGGTCATTGTTTTAGGATTACAGGGGTAACAAAGCAAAAACACAGCCCACAGGGTACAAATATGAGGTGGGGGGGTTGGGACCCAGGCCAAAATACAGGTAATAGGGGGTTCTACAAGAAAGGCTTCTAATTTCACAGTACAATTACACCTACAATAACCAGCCAAGATTACACTGAGATAGGGGCTTATTACAGGGGGAAAACGCGACACAGCCAAAGACCACTAATAACAATTAACACATGGAGAACAAGATAAAAAGGTACAGTAAATGAGGGCAGTGACACCTAGTGGACATTAAGGACATGACAGGTACAGGACATGACCCTCCAATGGCAGTCTGTACATAATTTTGTAATCTGAAGAATGTAAGTACAACTCTTACATACTGTATATTACAATTTACTAAACAATGGATGTATTATGTAATTTATGAACTGAATATGGGTATGTGCTTCTGATTGAAGAGCTTTCACTGGAGGATATTTAGGCCTGTGGAGGTACAGGCTGCTCAGGCCAAAGAGAAGGTATACTGTACGACAGCAACACTGCCCCATTCCTGTTGCGCATCACTCTTGGGACCTTGTGTGAGGAGTGAGGAACGTCAGCCTTTCTTCTGGGACCAACACAGCTCCCAGTACTGTGCTCAGCAGCTTACTCTGCTCCAACAGGTAACACACGTCTAACCTATTGGGCAGGAGTGTGTGCTAGCTGTTCACACAGCTTTCCTCTGTGTTAACTGTGCACACACACACACTGTGTATTATGTATTTCTGTATTTTCACATACACACTATGCCTCACAGAACCCTAAAGTTAAATCAGGCTTTGTAAATTAGATTAATAATTTTTTTTAGTCTTATTTCATTTTGAAATGTTGCTAGTGTTCTCTAGTGTCTATAAAAGTGAACTTCCATGAGTTGAAGAAACCTCTGTGCTTCTTACAGTTGTCTGTACATTTAAAGTAAACACATAGTATCTACATCTGATTTGATGTCTCTTTTTGGTATTACACAATAACAAAGGTGGATCAACTTTATTACTGCCTTCCTAAACAAATTTGCATTTACCTTCTTGGCAAGGTTAAATGATGTGCATGAAAAACGCATAGTGTAAATTATAGTGTAAATGTGATTAAAGACTTGAAGAGTTGTTTTTCTTTGGGGATGCAGGAGATATTTCAAGGTTGCCACCCTGTTTACTTCCTCAACTCCAGAGCACAGGGTGTCAGGGAGAAAGCCATATGCCTTACCAAGTGAGTACATACATCCAACTACTCAACTACTTGAACAGTCATGGATTTCAGGACGTTTAGTATTGACCTGTAATGTACAGTACACTATACCATTAAACGTTAGGAAGTTCTGCAACAATGTGTATCCTAAAACGTATCACTGACTAAAATGAATATATGTTCTGTATAAAGTGGTCTATGAGCATTAATTTAAGGTTACTGCACTGGTACTTGGTATATGATGGTAATTTTTTTGAACAGGCTGCTGTCTCCTGACTCATCTTCAGTAGAGAGCAGTAATCTGTTTGCCCAGGATGCAGTGGTGCAAGACCAGCATCTCCTTCAGCTGCTCAAATATGACGACAGCATCAGCAACTGGGTGTCAGCCGAAATCGTCATCTGTGATTCTGTCAAGGTAATTTCTAGTCAAAGTATGGCAGCTATGAAGTTCTGGAAACACTGTTTCCACTTATGTATGTGGACTTATTTTTGTAATATGTTTCCTGATTTCTTTTTTTCTTTTTATCAACCATTAAAGCTGCTGGTATTATTTGAAGTTTCACTTAATGTAATTAAGTATTAATGCAGTAACCCAGTGCTTTCTGTTTGGAATTTTCTAGACACAGACTGGTTTGATTTCAAAATTTTTGCAAATGGCCAAGTGTTGTTACGAATCAAGAAACTTTGCCACAGCCATGCAGATCCTTGGTGGACTAGAGAACTTGATCGTCAGGCAATTACCAGTAAGTATTTATATGCATTTCATCCTAAAAAAATGTGCAACACTTTGGTCACCAAGCACCACTGATGAATTGCATATACACTATATGTAATTACAATAAAGGAAAGTAGCTGACATTTTACCCATGCAGCAGACGTACTTTTCTTGTTAGCCTTGTATGGCATGTTATTTAGCACAATACATTAGCACGTCCCCCCAGGACAGCCCAAGGTTCCACGCACCAGGTCCTGATGTGCCATGCTGCAACTGGCTGTTAAATAAAACTTGTTCCTTTCATTGTTAGGCATGGAAACACCTTTCTGCTAAAGTGTGTGAGCTCCTAGAAGAGCTTAAAGCAGTGCAGGTAAGTAATGGAGATGCCGGCCTGTCTCAGTGGTACTTTTTGGTCAGCTGTGACTGGACTTGTCTCAGGACTGGGAATGTATAATATACTGTAAATGTCCAGTCATGAGACAAGTATACATATCAATGAAGAGCCTTTGTTTGGAGAGCAACATTTAGGTCTGAACAACAATTCAGGTTTTCTGAAATAACTTTTTAAAGGTCATTAAAGGATTTCAGTCTTAATGATACATCTTATGGCATCCTTGTAGGTCCTTATTCAGAGGAAGTTAAAGTGTTCTGTATTTGTTAAACTGGTTTTAATGTTATGTTATTATTGCCTTACACTGATATATAAATTAAGACAACTATGAAGCTAAAATAAACTTGGTTGTTTAGGACCACTAACCATTTAACCAGTACATAAATTTTGTGATCTTTATAGTAAAAATCCTTAAATGGGAAATGATAAGTCTGTTAATTACATGACAGACAACTTAAATGAAATACACCCAGACAGATATATTAAATGGCTTGTAATTTTTCATGACAAGGTGGATGAAATTTGGTGGTGTGACAGTTTGCTACAACGTGTCTTACCAATATATACATTATGCAGTATATAGTAAATATATACATTACCTATGAATGTGTTTATTTCATGTTGATACAATGTGTTTTAACCTAAATTTCCAAAACCCAAACTGCAGGTTTTCAGCATAACTGATTGATCATTTGTGCTGTAATTGATTTTGCTCAGTTCTG
Organism: Chitala chitala; assembly: GCA_025773905.1. NCBI lineage: Eukaryota > Metazoa > Chordata > Actinopteri > Osteoglossiformes > Notopteridae > Chitala > Chitala chitala. The sequence continues at coordinate 21,173 of JABJVR010017364.1, read as the reverse complement.
CAAATGTCAAATTCAGCGCTGACTGTCCTTTTTTCATTCTCATCAGTATAATTCATGTCCTTCTTTAGACAGTCAAGTAGTTACGGTGCTACTAAGCCACATTCAGCAGAAATTGACCCTAAAGTACCCCAATGTACTATGACTAAGATTAGTTTAAATAAAATAAACTGTATCTTAGATGTGAAGACCATGTTCAGTTACCTGTGTGACCGTTAATGTGTGCCTCAGGTATTTCTGAAGAGCGATAACCTGTGTCTTACGGAGGGCGAGCGGTTCAAGAGGCTGCCCACTCTGGCAGCAAATCACATTCTGGCCATGCATGTGCAGCAGCTGGAGATTGGGGCGTTCACACTCGCCAGTGGAGCATACAAGTGGCCCAAGTTAAGGTGAGTTTAGGCACCACAGACCAGGTCATATATATTTTTAATCTGAAGTTTTGTATTCAGTTTACACCTGTACATTTCAACACTTAATATTCATACAGCTTCCATGTGTATAAACGTAGGCTACATATTTTAATGTGTATATAAGGGAAATATCTAACATCTAATTTTGTAATCTTTATGCAGAATAACAGGAAATCCCTTGTCCTTTCATTCTGTATATTGTTAGATATAAGATAATGTCATTTGGGATATGACACAACAAGAATTGGCTAAAAGAGAAATTTGGATGGATTTGTTCTGTTGGTTTTTACAGTTTTGACACAAACTCCACACCAGCTCAAGTGCTTACTGTCATTAAGCAAAATGGAAACATAACAAACACTGAGAAATCCATAAAATCATGCACATTTTTTTCAAAACTTCAACTTTTCACTTAAATTGTACTACAGATAATAAGACGTACTGTAATGAGATTTGGTACCAAATTAGAAAAGAACGCAACATAGAAGCATTTTCCCTTCAGGTACGTTAATCTACAATCTACTGTATATTGCAGTAAAATGCTGTTAGTTCATTGAAAGAGCTACTGAACAGAAATGATTATGCTCTTTTCAGGTTTATTTTTGTCATATAAAAAAAAATCAGGTTACTTTTGAGCATTTCTTTTCTTAAAGAACTAAAGATAATAGATGAATTGCCAGTATTTTGCTTCTCTTTATTTGTCTGTTTGTAGGAACATAGCAAAGGTGGTAAGCCAGGTGCACGCCTTCCAGGAGAACAGATTCACATATACCCCTGACTTAGACCTGCAAGCTTACCTGCGGCAACGCATCGCTCACCTGAGTGACTGTGACGTGGCCCTCTTAGCTGCTGAGAATGACACCAACTTTCACCAGATCCTGGACGATCGCCACTCTAAGAAAATTCAGGACACGCTGCGAAGGATGAAAGCCACTTTCCAGTGAACTTTCTTCAGGCCAGCTACGGCCCATGTGTTCCCAAAGGTACACAGGAAACACATCAGTTTTTTGCTGACATTTCTTTATTCTTAATGCAAGAACACATGTAGGTTTCTGGCTCACTGGTATTGAAAGCATCCGCTGTTTACACTAAGGACTTCCCCTATGGGTCATTATTTCCTCTGGGGTTTTCATTTGTATTTTATAAGTGTTATGATTTGGGAGAAGGGGCTCACATTACAGTTTTTGATTCAGCACATTAAAAAAGGGTCTATGGTGAATGTTAAGAAAACCTGATTCACGTATCTGCATGCCAATGTATTCATCTGTCTTTTCTCATATTTATATTGCGTGTAACAGTGCACCAAGATTTGTTTGTGATAGTTATTATTCCGTGCATTAGCCTTTCATGCATTGCCTTAAGATGAACCTTATCACATAACCTTGATAAGCAAAGGATATTTTTAATATTGTTAAAAATATATGGAATTGGATTTAAAAGAAAGACAGTACATTCCTTGGTGTGTCCATATATTTTTCAACTTAGAAGTTCCAGCTTTTGTAAAATAAACAGCAACAAGGTATGTAAAGACTTCGCTGAGGATGATGAATGCAAAAAATATATATACTTTTTGTGCAGCTTTATCATAATTTCAAATGTATGACTGGTACTTAGAGAACAGGCAAAAGACATGGTAGCACGTGCTCTAATGATAATCAAGTTAGGTTTGTACCACTAAAATGACTAGTCAGCTATTAATAGCACTGCAAAGAATGTATTTGATTTATTACTGAGCAAAATAATACCTGTGTACTAAATATGGAAGACGATGGTAATGCAGCCATTGCTGCATGTTTAAAGAACTGAACTGCAGATGATAGGGAAATGAATTTGATGTATGACATTTGAGGATGATTGACTTTCATTTATATTTGTACAAAAGCTGATAAAAGTAACATACTGAAAACCCATTTGTTTGTATATCATTTGTATGTTTTTGGATGAGTAATGCCATGTTATTAAGGTGACATATTGCACTGAAATATAACAACCGAAGAGCACATGATTTATTGTAAGCAATTTTAAACGTCTGCGTTAGTCTTCCAAAGACTTTGGAGCAGATTTTAAAAAGGTATCAAGAATGCCTCTAAGAAAGTCACACATTTTGGGATTGGATGTGTGTGAGAAAGCAACATTTCATTGCGCACGCTGGTATCCAGTCAGTCTTTATACACACACACACTACAGATTGTTAATCATTGGTAAAAAATGACACAGGATTGTTCGGTTTTCCTACTGTACACTTTAAACACGACTGGACTCCATAAGATGTTTCTGCTAGAGCTGAAACTTTGTCTAAGCATTGTCACTTTGGAATGTAATGGAACTGGTACAGCCTCATTGACACGCAAAACATACAATGGAGAGCTGGTTATGTTGCTTGTATTTGTAGGCCAACCCATGTGCTGAGGGTCAGTTTGGTTTTGTGACGGTTTGCATTTATTCTGCTAGTCTTTAACATGAATAAATTAATATAAATATTCACTGCATTATGCTAACCTAGAATTACAACACCAGTTTGTTATAATTTACACTGATCAGCCAAAACATTATAACAGGTGATGTGAATAACATTGGTCATCTCATTACAGTGGCACTTGGAAGTGGGCGAGATATATTAGGCAGCAAGTGAACATTTTGTCCCTGATAGTGATGTGTTCGAAGCACAAAAAATCGCTGTGTGTGTGTGGGTCACTTAACTGGGGAAGAGATAGTACATCCTGGTGCTATGTGAAGAAGACATGCTAGCAGAGGCAGTGTGATGCTTTGAGCAATGTTCTGCTGGGAAACCTTGGGTTTACATGGATGTTACTTTAACACACACCACACTACCTAAACATTGTTGCCAACCAAGTACACCCCTTCATGGAAACGGTATTCCCTGATGGCAGAGGCCTGTTTCAGCAGGATAATGCTCCATGCCACACTACAAAAAAGTTTCATGGATGGCTTGAGGAACACGACATTGAGTTTGAGGTGTTGACTTGACCTCCAAATTCTCCAGATCTCAATCTAATCGAGCACCTGTGGGATGTGCTGGAAAAACAAGTCCAATCCATGGAGCCCCCACCTCACTTATACGACTTAAAGGATCACCTATTGATGGCTTGATGCCAGATACTGCTACTACTGGGGTCCATGCCTCAATGGATCAGGACTGTTTTAGCAGCAAAAGGGGAACCTACTCAATATTAGGCATAATTTTATGGCTGATTCGGTGTATATACATACATGCAAACAAAAGTATTTTTTACAAACCCTTGATTCTTGATAGTTATTATAAAAGCAGCTTTTTGTCTTTTCATCCAGCAGCCTTTGATCATTGACCATTTCAGAGCATAGCAGCAATAGACTGGTGGCTTCCATTGAGTTACTCAGGAAAACGGAATAACACAAAGAATCTAAGTACAGCAAGAACAGAGAACAAAAGAACCCTTTCCTCCCTCCCACCATGGCTTTCTGGAAGGGTAATGGCACCCCTTCTACCCTCCTACCGTGATCTTTCAGCAGGATAATGGCATCCCATAAAATACAAAACCAAATCAATGGCTCTTTGACAGAGTTATTTATCAGCTGGAACATGCTTTAAGTTAATAATTTCACTTGGATTGTCACATTTTTTTGACCACTAAAGCTGACATTTTGAAATATGACAAATAAGGGCAGACTTATGGCTAAGACAATCTCCGTGTTACTGTAATGTAATGTAATCTCCATGTGGTTGTCAGCGCAGTCTTTGTGGAGATTTTATGCACTTTCTATGCAGTTTCTGTCCAAAGTTCCAATATATGCAGATCAGGTGAAAGATTTCAGTTTGTGCACACACACGTGTGCATGTGTGTGTGCGTGTGTGTCTGAGAGACAGAGACCTGGGGTGAGTTGACACTGTCCAGGGTCTACCCTACTTTGTGCCTTATGCTGTGAGGGATAAGCTCCAGGCCACCTGTGACCTTGTACACAGAACAAGCAATTGAAAAATGAACGAATGAGTACATTTTTTACTGCAAAGGGAGTTTGATATTCTACATTTAGATCCATGTATATAAATATTGTGTAAGAGTGAGACTTGGTTTGTGGTTAAAATTTGAAAACCCTTCACTTAGGTGGACTGTCTTGGAAAAAAAGATTGTTTTGAATTCAAGCTCTATCCAAAAATGTCCAGTTTATATTAATTTAAATTTTATGTTCCCTTTTAAATTTTTTAACATATTCCACAGCACATCTTTGGCATGACAATCCACCTTCCTTTAGCATATAGATTTTTTTGGGCTATTCTGTATAGAGGAAATGAAATACAAACAGGCTATAATGTCATAGGTAAGAGTTTGCCTCCACCTCAGATGGAAGACAATGAGTACAGTACTTCACTGTGTCTCTTAGACTTAGTGGTGCCAAGTCTTCACACCTTTACAGGATATATGGAAAGCAAACCCATTAGCAATAATCACTAAAACAATTCATGTACAGACATTCATTTACATGAAATGCCATCAAGAGGAACTGGCAATGAAAAAATGCAGTTTTATGTGCTGTGTTCACAAACTTCACCGTGTTACATAAGATATGATAGGTCTAGTAATGTCAACAATAATAGGAATATGGAGAAAATTATTCTCCACTGACTGGCTTGACCCATAGCTGCTATAAACCACCAAATGAACTGGAGTCAAAATATGGAGGAAATGCATCCCATTACATAAAACCTCAATTCTCTCGCACAATTCATCTTCCATCTTCAGTAGGTTGAAAAAAATACTGTGAAGCTCAAGGAAATCATAGAGAAAAGCAACAAACTGTAAAAAACCGTACACCGGTCTTGTAGATTTCAGTAATATGTTTTTATTACAATGTATTAATATTTTTCATGTTTTTATTAATATTCAAATGTTATTTGCCACATGCACAACCACACAAAGTATGATGTGCAGTGAAGTGTTTTTTATGACCGACCGTAACATATAAATAGAAATGGTAAAATAGCATCAGAAATAATTTATTTAAACTTAAAGTATTAATTGAAAGTGTCTCATTATGATTTATCATCAGTGGTTAAAGATAAAATGAATGATTAGATTGTAATGGATTGTTTACTTGCTGTCTTAATTTCAGTTTATTTTAAATGATTACCTTTCACAGAAATTATGTTCACGTTACTTAAATGTGTGCTTGATTTAACTCAAAAATATTTCTAGTAAATATTTTAGTGAATGTGGTAAAAGTAAGTGTTCAGCAGGTATGAGCTGTCATTGCTGCTCTACCTCAAGCTCTAAGCATTTCTACTTCATGAAGCAAAGCTATTTTCATATTCTCAAGGTTGGATGGCAAAATAAACCACATACATTCATGCATTGAACAGAAATGCTAACCACGTGACTGTGCTGTTGTATACAAGCAAAACTGCTTTTTCTGACAACCTGAAGATTGAGGAAGACTGAGGGAAGCTAAAGGAACTGTTGCTGACTGCTGAAGTCTCACCTAAACAACTCTACAAGTCAGAGATGACATTCAGTAGGCATAAAAACCTGGATGCTGCGAAAATAACAGAAATGCCTGAGAGGCTGTACTTAAGGTGAGCACATGAGCATGAAGCTTCATGTAGGCATTAGTGCCATTGTGCCAAGGCTCCTTGGACACTGGCTTTCACAAACTGTTAATGTACTGTTGAATGACGTGAGAACTTGGTCTCAGTCGGAGGATGTTTCTGAAACACAAGGTGCAAGACTTGAATATTTCAGCCTTCTGATAAGTGATATTCCATTCCAGAAGTTTTTTCAGCAGCACAGTACTAGACAGAGTCTATTCCTGCTACTTCAAACATTAACTTAGTTTAAAATAAGAACACTAATAAAGTAAAATAAAAAAATAATTCCACCAGAGAATGATTGTGTACTATTTGATGATATTCTATCATAGGTAGCACCAAGAGGAAATTAGTCTTTAAGTTAGGCTTTGTACCAAACTGAAAAGAAAAATAAATAAATAATATATAGATTTACTCCATTGGCATTAATCAAATTTCACACAAACTTATACACACGCATATTTGCTAGGGGTGAATCTAGGCCCTCTTAAAGGGGGGCCGTTGGTCCCAAATTTACAATATTGGTCCCCTGATAAAAAAGTGGTATTCTTACTCATATTACGTGCAACTTAAACTATATATTATATTAATAACAATTTGCATGTAATTTTGTTTAGTACCTGCAAAAGTAGAATGTACATACACATTTTCAATACAGCTTTCAATATAAATATTTCTCGTTATGTCTTTGGCTTCCCAGATTCTCAGTGTGGGTCCAATTTTATTTTAGTTTATTTTTATATAGTGCCTTTCACAACAAATTGCCTCAAAGTTCTTTATAGGAATAAATTACAACAGTGGGTGGATGATTGAAGTTAAAGCCAGTCGACAATGGAGAAGATGAACTCCCCAATGTGGAGGGAAAAAAAAAAAAAAAAACTCTGGAGGCCCAAGGTCAGCTCGCTACCCAGCTCCTCTTGAGCATACTAACACTACAGAATACAAAGATAATAACAGACTATCAATGCAAATGGCAATATAAAGTCCATCTGTGCTCCAGCTGTAGGAGTATGCCTCTGTATGCTTGTAACAAACCTTGGGTGAAGGCCTCATCTAGGGTGGGTACAATGGGTGTCAGCAATTTTATCAAGGCAACCTGCTCAGGTGAAGCCCACTTGGGCACCGGGTAGACATATGGGCAGGGAAGGATTAAAGAGAGGGTTTAGTGCATAATAGAAACACTGGCTGTTACATAACAGAATACCAGATGTACATTGGCATGTACCGCAGTGCTAGTAGCATTACTGTGAGCTATAGAGACAGTTGTGGGAAAGCTAAAATCAGAAACGTAGGTATTCAGTCGGAACATAAACACTGACACTGATTCGGCAACCCGAAGGTAACCAAGCAAACTATTCAATATTCCTCTCTAAGTAAATCCTCTAGCACCAATACAATGTTAATAACGAACTCATTATTAATTTTATTAAAAAAATAACCCTGTTCACGAGCAAGACACTCCCAATGACCCAGAACCTGCAATCACAACACTGGTTACTAAATAAAATGATTTTCGGTGTAGGAGCCTTTTCAAATTTTTAAATTACCGGTAAATCGTTCTGGATCTGTCGCTGATTGGCGCACCCATGATTGTGTTAGGAATGAGTTTTTAAGTTACTAAACAAGATTAGTGATTTTCTAGCTGGACACAAATAAGACAGCAGATAGATAAATACAAGTCAGATGATTCTGATCCAGCGGTTGGGAATGCTAGGCTTCCGTTAAATGGGAACTCAGATCAAACACGTGCTTTACAGGGCACAACTCATCTTTGTTTTAACAGGAGGTCTTAATGTCACAGATGTGGCATTTCATACTGGCTACATTGGTGTTTTTTGAAGGCGAATGTTTAAAGCAAAACCCGCGTGTTTTACATAAAGCAAGGGAACGCATTACATAAACGTGTTTGGGGAAAAAATAAAACTAGGGAATTAATTACATAAAACGTCCACAAAATATAATGGGAGGAAACGAATTACCGAAAACATTCAAACGGTTTTTTTTTTTTTTTTTCTCAAAACCTCCCTTACGTGCCTCTGTCTAAAGTTTATGCAAGTTATGCAATGGACTCTAGAAAATCAAACCGTAAAAAACCGCTATTAATTTTAAGAGAAAAATGAAGGAACTGAACAATCTTCGATAAATTCGCTGGACAAATGTGAGCTACGGAGACGATTTGTCACAGGGCAGGTGTCAACGCAAATGCTTGTAAGACAATAGGTGGGAGCAGTACTGCCGATTTCAGACCGGATTGTCAAAGCATGGAAAGTACCCCACTGCGCTTTCATATGTGTGACAGCTAATTCTGTTTGTTTTCATTGTAGCACTTCAAACGCTGGCTAACGACGAGATCATGGTCAACAATTAGTAGTAATTACAAGTGCTATTGATGAGTTTACACTTACCACACTGTCCGTGCACGTTGGCTCCACGAAGTCTGCTCGTTATTTACCAACTAACGACCCCGAATGGGTCTGAAGTTCATTCGGCCTCGCTAAGAAATGCGATTATTCCTCACAAACAGTAGTCGCCTGCCTGAGAACTTTTAGAAGTATCATGCAACTATGAAATGTTAGTTTTTATTTAATCATTGCAAGCGAGTAAACGATGTTACAGTGATTTATTTAGATCCCAGTCAATCAAATCAATTACATTTGCGGTGTTAGCGTGGGGTTACAAACTTTTAAATTTTTATGCATTGTGCAAGCAGTAAGTGATGACAAGATTACTTAAAATTTACCAACGATAGTAAGATATAGCATAGGCTCTAAATCTGAAAATAGCCAAATAATTCCAGAACTGTCACATTAATAACATTTAAATGTTAAGGCTACGAACAGTCCTGAAACGATTTAGGCCCACCAGCTCTACTTTAAGTATGATATATTTCACGTAGTTTACTGGGACGTCATTAATTCAGAATCCGCTGCGCACAGCGTGACTGTTGTTTAATCAATCATTGCGATTTAAATTGAGGAAAACACGCTGCCGAGTTTTTCCTCAGATGGCGCCAACAGTCTGGCAGATGACATTGCCCACCTCCTGTCGACAAAGATCAAAAGAAGAATCTTTCACTTTCACAATGATGCTCGCTCAAGTCAGTTACCTCCATATTAGTAAGAAGACAGTAAGTCGCAGTTGTGTTTATCACAAGTCAATCAACTCGAGATTGGCGTCGGCGACGGTCCGTGTTTAAGCACAACGACGCATTCAGTTTAACTACAGGCTCGGAACATGTGCAAAAATTCCTACCAAAAAGGTGCACATATTTCTCATTGTAAATATTTTAGATGAAATGGTAAATTATCAAGTGATATAACTTACATTCGTGATTGTAGATGGTAAATTTGATTTAGTGTGGCATGTACATAAGATAACGTTTTCCATGCTTCTATTTTCAAAGTCGTTTACTCTGGTGTGTATTTAGGCGCATAACAATAGTTTAAGCGATTGCCTTTACTGGTGGTAATTGTGCAGAATGCACTTACAAATACATCTCAAATACTTTCTTAGTAAAAGAAATTCAATGACTTTCACAACAATTTCAATGGGGCTAATAGTCTTTTCGGACAGAGTGGCGCCGTAACTTAAAAAGTTCAGCCTGTGCTAAGACTACAGTTGCAACATCTATTATCCTCAATTAATAGAGCCATTAAGTATTTATCGTTCTTCTGTGATCACTTTACATGTGCAAGTTGCGTCAGGACAATGGCTATAAAAGGACAAGACAGGCGACCCCAGTTTCCACACTCCGAAAAGCTCGCACACGCACTTCAGCAGTCGAAAGTAAATAAACACCATGGCAAAAGTTTTCTCCGTGGAATGGATGTCTCAGAGTATTCACAGTACTGACTCGGACAAATCAAAAGACAAGGAAATATTTATAAAACCATGCTTGCCTTGTGCGACTTCAAATTACTTGGACATGTCGGTTGCGCCGAAAATATCACTGACCACTGAAAAAGAACCGAAAGAGGCCCCTAAAGCCTACAGCCCATCTTCTCCAACAGGTAAGTTAAAATGACGTTAAAACTAGTTATGACGTTAAAACTAGTTAATTGCCTGGTCATTAAGTTTTTTTTTAAGTATCATTTTATTTCTTGTATATTTTGCGATTGATTTAACTTGTCGTTTGTTTCAGACAGTTGCGGGTACACGTCTGGCTCCGAAAGTGAAGTTGGAGAGGACAGTGAAGGAGAAAGTGGTTCTCATCGGAGACTGAGAACAAAGTTCACTTCAGACCAGCTGTACCGACTGGAAAAGGTGTTTAACAAGCACAGATACCTTGGAGCAACGCAAAGAAGAAACATAGCAGAAAAGCTGCAGTTGTCTGAAACGCAAGTAAGGGTTTTCAAGGCGGAATAAGTTTAACAGAGCTCTGTAATGACAGTAAAAATGTTCTGGAAATTTGATGTGGAATAACATGATAAATTGTATTTTTCTGCAGGTGAAAACGTGGTTTCAGAATCGAAGGATGAAATTGAAACGGGAAATGCAAGACGTGCGTGCGGAGCACTTTTGCCCAAGCATGTCCCTCACGATGCCTTCACCTTCTGCCCCATTAACGCAGTATAGTTATGGGCCACAGTACGGACAGCTCACTACCGTCCCACGTGCGCTCTACGGGCCCCTCGTCCCACAGGTGACCTGTCAGCAAACGTACCCCTTCGCGATTCCTCGCCAATATTATTGGCACTGAAGTCAAGCAAAGACTATGACGAAGAGCAGATTCGCTACTAATTAGGCATTATTGTGAATAATGTGGTACTATCGGCATGTTTTAATGTCCATGGAAAATGTACATAAAAGCACTAACATATTTTCGTAACATTAATGCAGATGAAAATATACAGTAATTTATGTGTTAACGTTTTACTTTATTGTAAAGTTGTTATAAAATGTGTATTTGTATTAATTCTGTGAAGGTTTTCGGGTATCCAGATCACGCCCTGTCTGTTATTAGTAAATAAGAAGCAGTTGTACTAATACACACTTGAATACAATTTGATACTTATCTGAGTTTTTTTTTTTTTTTTTTTTTTCTTACCCGAGACACAATCCAAAGTTGGTATTTTTGCATTCTGTGACACGATAAAGTGATCGTTATATTACTTATTGACAAATCATTACATGTCCTATTCTTTTTATTCCTTGAAATATTTTGCATATTTTACACAAAATGTGTGTTCATTTTACTTGTGCAGGAACTTAGTCGAAAAATCACAGTTTAAGGCAGCGTTAAAATACCAATATTTTAGGAATATTTTATGGTGTTATTGATTTTACGTTGGAATAAAAAAAAAAAACAAAAAACTTGTATGACCCATTTTGTACTGAGTATTAATTTCAATGAAATACTTGAAACGTTGAGTGATATTTAAAACAACTTGTTTTATTTTTTGCATTTCCTTTTTTTTTTAATATTACGGTACATTGTGTAAACAGGCATTTAAAATACCTGTAAGATTTTTGTATTTGACACCGAGTTCAAGACACCACAGATCTTATAGGCTAAAAATTAGCGTACCATATAACGAATCTGGGAACGCTTAACAGAGCAAGTTAAAGTTAACAAAATAATTATCTAATCACGTATAAATTGATGTATCAATTTCACAGCCTAGATTTCATTTCATATCACAAATTTAAAAATTAATTAAATTCAATTCCTGATACGTGTTTCATTCAAATAAGTATCTAAAGAGTTAAAGTTAAAACATTTGCATGTGAGAATTGCAGTATCGCCAAAGACGCCATCACTACATAATTAAAGTCTATTGAGCCTGGAGCTGTTTTAAAGCGAAAGAAAACGTTACAGGCGCCGACGAGTCTCTGAGACAGGTCACTTCTCATTCCTGCGAACTATGTACTGGCACCATTGAGACTGGTTTACGGTCTAGATCTGCTCATGCGACTGGGTTAAAAATTCATACGCTTCCATTCTTGCCCAACTACTATCTGCGTGTAGTGTAACACTGCAATATTGGGAAAACAAAGATTCCAGTGTTCTCTCAATATTACTGTACTAATATAAATCCGATTTTCCCCCAGCGTCTGATACATGCACGTCTACATTTATTGTACAAATGATTGAAATGACTGACTATTCAATGTATTAACAGTATGAACTGGGAGGAATTTCATGTTACCTCATTACAATATCTTACATTAATCATAATCACGACGAGTGAAAGGTTCTTAGCGTGTGTGTTAATGAAGTCCTTTTTAGTATTTCAAATGATCGTCTTTTAATTTACAGTAAAATAATTCTGTGTTAACTATACACAGTAACTATAGTAAAAGCAAGGTCGTGTCTGAGGGAAGTCACTTCACCGTACGAAGCCTTAGCAGGAATGAAGGAACAGAAGACGCGCTGCATTGCTTATTGGAGGAGTCCCCATTCAAAAGTACACTAGAAAACAACCTTAAAGAAAAATTTATGATATAATATGTTGACTGAAACACATATCACGAATTTAATTAATTTTAAACACCTGCCACCTAAATATGAGTGCTATTTATTCTCTTTATTTGCAGCCTACGTTTTTTGAAATTCTTCAATATTAATCAGATAAGCTATTTCACCCTAAGAATTGAATTGAATATGTATAAAAATGTTTAGCATCTGCTTAAATAGTAAAGGATATGACAAGCGTAAATTTTAAGTGAATGATTTGGCTGTGACTCATCAAAACTAAATTATTATTGTAGCTCAAATATGATGTACAAATACCATATTATTATTGTTATTATTATTATTATTATTATTATTATTATGTTTTGATGTGTTTTACATCCTGAGGAAATTCTGAAAAAAAGGCAACAATACCTATGACGAATTTTGAAGTGTAAAGGAAGATAACTGTGAAAGTTGGATTTTTTTCACTGTTTTAATTGCAATGTTTTCATTACAAAATTGGGAGCAGCTATAAATTCTGTACAGGTTTTGACATTTAATATGCTGTACATTACTGTATGTTGAATTAGGTTGTTGAGAAATTAGAACCACAAAAGAAAAAAAAAAGCTTGAACAGGCACGAATGTCTAAAATGCACAGACTGGTGATGAAATGGGTTTAAGTACATGCAAGTGGATTTGAGATAGAAGAGAGGCAGCTAAAGCGTTGCAACACGGCACCAGTGAATGTGCCCTAAAACACACAGGTGTGAAGAGCCTCTTTTGCCTCAGCATGGAGGTGCCTGTCCACATGCTGAGAGGTGGTAAGGTGTGAAAGGTCATTCCAGAGCAGCAGCCAGTCACACGGGATGATTTTAATGTTCTAACATTAACACTAGTGAAAGACAAGTCACAGTAAACCTGGTACCAGGATTCAGATTCACATTGACACCAGGAAAGGTTTTGTCCAATAAGAGATTTCAGAAAGATTAATTTTAATTAACAGCAATGATAAATATTACATATTATGCTTCTCACAGTATTTTTTCTGTTTTATTGTCTGTATAAAATCCAGTTCAGCATTTATTTCACATTTACATTACATTTGTATATTTTGGTTATTTGTGAGATGTACCTTTTCAGATAAAATGTTAAATGATAAAGTGTAGTTTACAATAAACATAAATGTTTTAGTGAAGGTAACTGTGTAACTGCAAACAAAGTTAAGATGCAGCAAACTCAATATACTACACATAGATGTACAAACCCACTTTAAATAGTGTTAATACCTTATGGAAATTCAACTGTGAGCTATCAGTTGAACTAACTTTGTTTAGTGATTGCTGTATATCTGTGCAGTACCAAATGAATAAAAAAACAAAGCAGTTTCAGCAAATTTCACATACATGAATGGCTGGTTTACAAATCTTCATAAGTGATCTGAAACACATCACATTTTCTTAGACAGTAACATGTCACTCATAGACTCACCAACTGACTTATTTGAATAAACTATAGCACAGCTGTCCATTACAAATCTGTAAAGTTCTAATGTTAGTGAAAAAAAGGAATATTTTATGAACCACTAAATAATAAGCAAACTCAAACACCTGAAAGAACCCAAGCAGCCTTTACAATGCCGAAGTTTACCAGCGCAGCAACACGGTGGAGCCAAAACGAACTGGGATTACGGAGCATCTCAAAACACCCGAATAGATGCATTCTGTGGATTACCTCTGCCGCCCCATTTTCCCATGCCTTATGCCTCTTTAATGTTAGTTCTCAAAGAAGTATATGCATAGGAAAAAGAAACAGCGAGTCGTAAAAGATGCTGAGCCTGGTCTTGGGAGAGCAGTGTGTAACAAGGTACAAAGGACATTGAATCTGTACGCATGTTTGGTATAGCTGTACACATAAAAACAGACATAAAAACAGAACAATTATAAGTAACCATAAAACAATATGTTATCCAGTCAGCCTAGAAAAATTAATTGCATTAATTCAAGGTGTGTCCTGTATTAGAAATAGCATAAAATAAAGCAAACACTGTATACAAAAACAACGAAAAACCAGATCCTGCAATTAGAAATTCTAAATCAACCACATAAAAACATTTGTCATTTATTTAAGTATTTGAAAAACTGAGATAAGTTTTTGAAGTGCAATTGCAGAGGTACGACTCACCTTTCGATGTGCCAGGGTGAACTTCTTGTACCACAGGCTTGCTCTACTGCATTTATTCCTAGCTGAAGACCTTGAAGATGTTTGAGGAAGACAGAGTAACCATTTGCACTGCAGCGCTCCTGGCACAGACCCTGCCCCCAGCTGCTGGTGCCAGTAGGGAATAGCATTTGTCCAACAAAAAACACGAGACTCAGCAGGTGGACTCGTACCGGGCAGCTTTCAAAAGCAGCTCTTGTGACACTAATTGACCAACAGAATGGGATATCAGCTGTTCTGACACAGACGTCACCAATGTCAGGAGGGAGGAGAGCCAGGACTCCTTGTTCCTGATAGTTGAGGTCTCCTTATCTCCCAGGGCCTCTCTCCCAGTAGACAGACCCCAGCTTACAGAGGCCTCAAGGTCCACCACAAGGCTTCTATGAGGTGATGGATTTAGGCAGAGTGGGTACATGCATATCAAGGACAAGACAGAGATGCACACAGTGGCTATACTTAACCATGTCATTGCCCTTTGGCATCATGGGAGAGCCGGTGGTCACACACCAAGCATGACCAAAATAACCACATGGAAAGGCTTTGTGAATTGTCATGCTGTATATTTAAGATACTGGTTTTTACACATGACAAAGGCCATTTTGTTTTCCAACCTAAGTAAGCATTTCAGCTTTATTGAATGCATTAATATTATAAGTCGTAGTATACCTTTTGAACTCACTGTGGGAGAGTTATGTGACTTCAGCTGTGAGAAGACGTGCAAAAATTACTAAAACTAAAACAGCCCAACATTTAGTTATGCACGAAACAGTTGACTGCTAGTCATTTTCTTATTTATTGTTGCTTTGAGACCCATTAAGAACTTGACTTTCTCAACTATAATGTTATACATTAATACTTAATGGTGTTACTGCTAAAATCTTAAGAAATGAGGCACTTTGTATGTGTCACAGGGAAAGCCAACATTGGAATGCTAACCCGAAAGTTAGAACTACTTAATGTAACAAAGTAAAAGAACACTAGATGGCAGCACTTTCAAGCGATGTTCTCACAGTTTTAACGTAATAAAAATATTAATTCATTCAGTCATTCTTTTTCCAAACCGTTTATCCAGTTAAGGGTCGCGGGTAAAAATATCGTTCAAATAGCATTTTTCAGTATATGTTTCTGTTAAGGTGGCATATAACATGAAGGATATTAAATAGTCAAAAGAATTTTAAGGTTTTTGTGTTCACTGCCATTTTCTTTAACACCTTGCAAATAACAGGAAATCAAACATTTTTATTACATGAAATATTGCTGTTATCATCTTACATCCACAATTATATGTAGTTTGATTCTGTCATCTATTATGGTAACGCAGGTTTTTTTCTTCATCACACTGTAGAGTGTTTGTTTTGTTTGTTTTCCCTTCTCTACGTTGTCGGACTTTATCCTCGCCTAAGCATTGTCTTCTACAGCCACTCCTGTAGAGGGTCTTTGGGCAAATCAATTTTGAAAGTTGATGTATAAAAATAGAATACATTGAATAACAGGCAGCATATTTCAGTGACGGAGTTGTCCATTTTGGCTGCGCACCACGTTAGCAGTGAACTGTCAGTCGTCGAGCGGCTTGCTTGTGCAGTGAAGGAAAACCATGGGGTTCAGTTCAACCATAACCCTTTTACAAAGATCCAGAGCCTCATTCACCCTGTCACAACCCTCTGGCAAATCACATGTTCAACGACATATAGTGTATCTGTAGTGTTGTTGTGTCATTAAACTACTGCTAATTGAATTTGGTGGGTACTGTGTGACAGGACTCATTCAGTTTTAAAGAAGGAGGTGTACAGTATATGAAAATATTTCCTGCACATATTTGTTTAATTTCTTTGAAATTATATCTGTATGCATTTTGAAAAGAATCATGTAAGTCTTTTTTCCTGGGATTTAAGGTAATCAGATGCAGTTAAATTACAGCAAAATCAAACTGAGAAAAGCTAAATGTTGTGATTTAAGTTCTCTTTCATTTTTGGTAATATGCCATCTCCAGCGCTGTAAACGTAAAAAACAGAACAACAAAAACACAATAAAAAAAAAAATAATAACAATAACGTGTCCTTACAAAATGTATGCTTCACCCCATGTTATTATACACTAGTAGATTTTCATAAAACCTTTAATAAGGATTTTTATAAGGATTCTGCTCATATAAATTTAAATTCATAACATTTATGCTGGTGTATTTGGGTGCAAAAAAGTCTTCTGATGAGAGCTCTTCCCACAATCTGTAATTAATTATGTAGTCTGTATTTATGTCTTTCAAAAAAATGTTATTGCAATGTCTCCACAGTACGAAGTGAAGGTTAAATGTAGGCCTAGAGTTGTCCAGGAATCCTTGGTTGCTGCTGGAATTGCTAGGTTTTGTGCTGGAGGGGGAGGGGAGTGAGATGGGGCTGTGCTGGACAATGTAAGGTCTCAGTAAGTATGTAAGTTTATAAAAATAATTGCAAGCACCTTGCACTTTTCAGTTGATAACTGAACATGCATTCCTGTCCTTAATGTGTGGAACGCTTTTGAAATGGTCAGAAACAGCAAATGTGTAAATTCCACTTTAATCTCTTTTGTTTGTGGAAGCAGCTCTCACCTTTCCCCAAGGTTCCCATCTACTTTCTTAAGCTTGCTGGGAAATTTTCCATATAATTAGGACAAGAATTTGGTTTAATTATTTATGCTGTTTTAATGTTTGAAGTTGTTTGGATTTCTGAAATGTTTAATGAATAGTTTTTATTTCACTACAATTTTTGTTTAGGACCAGTCAGTTACTGCATTACTTTTACTCAAAGTACAGCACATTTCTAAAGTGACATTTTTAGTTCACAAGTGGTACAGTTTCATAGTCTGTTGTTTTTAAACAAAAATTTGAAAGAAAGTACGAAGCAATTGAAGACAGTTTTAAATAATTAGTTTTTTCACATGTTAACCTTTTCAGGATTATAGCCAGAGTACAGACATTATTCTCCTCCGGGAATGTAAGCAGAGTACAGACATTCTTTTCCATCAGCTCAAAAATTGCCTTTAATCAGTTTCTGTCTCTTCAGACAATTTGTCCTTGTGTTGAACCTTTGGTGATGATGTCATTTGGTATCTTTCACACTGGTGATGACGTGTGGTTATATATGAAAGAATATATGGAGAGAGGAGAATACAGAAGAAATAATTTGCTTCGTATAATAATAATAATAATTTGCTGGTATCAAAAGTATATTGAGCAACTGTACAGAAATGCTGAGGCCTCTGTGTGTGCGTGTGCATGTGTGTGGAAAAAATGCCACATAGGCTTGTGGAAAAAATGTGTAGGCAAACAATTAAAACCCATAAATTACTAATGACACAGGGTTGGGTGATAAATGATGTGTTTGTTAAGAAGCTTTGCATGAAAGTCTGTGCTGATGTTGTGAATACTACACAAACTAAAGTTTCAAATGTGACAGATAATGAATCAAACAACCAGACCCAAAAACATCAGCTGTTTAGTTTCTTTTCAAGATTAATTCCTAAAAACAAACACAACTAAATATTGTAAGACTTCCATACCTGTTCTCTCTGTCTAAAACATAAGTACTAGACTGGCACATATCTGAGCATAGATTAAAACCTGTGTCTGCAAATCACTTTTATGGTAGCATGTTTGTTCTGATGTTTCCCCCAGCCAAATGAATTATTACATATGAAAAAATGCATTAAATAATTGTCTCATTACCAATTAGTTCCATCAGTCACTGTCCACTTATGAAAGCAAACTTTGGGAAAAACTATGGTAAATACCACTGAGTGCACAAAAACTGCTGTGTCTCACTCTAAACTGGGTGATCATGGGAGAGATAGTGATATAAAGACATAGACTGAACATCATCTTAATAAATATAACCAAAAGAATAAGTGACAGTTACAGTCAGCCACTGGAGAAAACCAACCAGAGACCTCAAAAACAAATAAGGACAACTTCCACCTAAAATATGTCACAAAATCTTGAAATTTCATCTCAGAAAAAAATATGATAAAGTAATTTTAATTTATTTTAATATAACAGGAAGAAATTACAGATAATACAGAATTAACAGCAGATGGATGGTTGATGCTCAAGATAAACTCAGATAGCAAAGCAAGTAAGCAATAGTGCATTGGTTAGTTTTATAAAAAATAAAAGCATCGTCTTCAGACTTGCATTCAATCTGGGTAGGCCAGGACTTCCCTGTACTTATCCATGGCTATGACCCTGGTTTGTGTTTCACTAAACACCTTTTTTGATTTGTATTGTGAAAGACTATTACTTGAGAATACTTAAATGTGGTTACATGATAAAGAGCAAGGGGAATTTACCAGGTACTGTACGAGGATGGGTTTTCACTGCCCTCAAATAAGAAGGTATATGTGCTGAATATCCCTAGGTATGTTCCAGTGCAGGGACAAGAATGATTATACCTCTTAGTGTTTTTGAGTGATCTTAGAAATTAGCAGTCAGATCCAATACACATTAGCAAACATCCCATTGTCATCCAACCACATTTACCTGCTGGAGCTCATTTACCATAATACCTCATTGTTACACTGTATCCAACATTTATGAACATGCTTCTGTGTGCTGCAGGATTTTCATGTTAAATTTCATGCTTCTTTATAAAACATTGGTATACATGTTTTATGTCTCTAGCACGGGGTCAGATCCCAGTTCTGTGTTAGGTCTTGATCCTGGGGCTGTGTTAGGCAGGGGCTGACAGAATGAGGTCACAGCACCTCTGAATCAGCCACTGTCTGTATGCTTTTGAATGCCATTAAAGAAAGGCTTTCACAGAGACGATGCAGATGACGTTGCTTCTGTTTAAAACTGTGGCTTTGGACCATTTTTCTCAGATGTACGGTCATTAAAACCACCACACACCTTCAGTTCATATAATTTACAATGTAAGCTGCTACACTTAAGGTAACACTCAAGAGAAAGCAATAACGGTGAAAGTACATATATGTGTGGGTTAGGGTTCAGCTTGTCTTTTCAGCTGCTATTAAAAAAACCCATCGTGACATCTTGGCAGACAGCTCCACTCCTGAGTGCTGTGGCCTTGAGCGTGGACCGTCGGTGGAATGCTGGGTGTTATCTCAAGCTCACCCTCACGTTAACTAACAGACTGCTGTTCTCATAACAGTGCTGATACACTGTAGCAGTATGACCAGTATGTGGTGGCTACATTGGGAGGATGTTATGTGTCAGCCTGCCCACAGTGTCGGACCCTGTCAAGGTCTCCACGCTGCTTTCTTTCCTCTTGCACACTTTGTCCCCTCTGTAACCAAGGTTGATATCAAAATCAACCCTTAACACAAGGTCATAGAACATCTGATGTTTTGTTTTCACATTTTGTCAAGCAACAGATTAAAGCAACCAGACCATGCAGAAAGAATATATTTTTAAAATCTGTTACAGTCTTTCAGTTTTGTTTCAAATACAACTTTATATACAATACATATATTAAGTGATATAAAGAAAATTATATGCAGAAATATAGTCCAGTGAAAGGTTTTATTGCATTGGTGTAAAACCAGAATTTTTATGATATTCTTTGCTAACTTGTCTACAAACACCATTATACAATGTTTACTTAAACAACTAATAAAATATAATGCTAAAGGGAACCATCACACAGTAACTGCAGTTATAAACTAATTTAATAAAATATTACAAAATTATTAAAGATAATAGGCAAAAAAGTGGCATAGTGGCTCAGTGCATACCACTGTTGCACTGTGGAATTGGTATGTTCTCCCTACACATTTTCCCTGGTTTCCTCCCACAGTCCAAAGACATGTGCATGAGGTTGATTGATAAATCTAAATTGCTCTTTGTGTGTGTGCGCGCCCCCGTGATGGTTTTATGCCCTGTCCAGGGTCTTCCTCTCCCCCCATAACCTTGCAAAGGATGAGCAGATGGATGACTGGATGGATATTAAATATAACAACCAATGAAGGCAAATGCATGTGCCCAGTAGCCTCAATACTGTATGTCTTTTCAGAGCGCAATTGATATGAGCTGAGAGTGCTTCATTTCAGTGTGAGGGACAGCCAGAGAGAAGGGAACACTTCACTCACTGACCTTGTAGACATGTCCACCTTTACTTCATCTTTAATTGCACATTCCAGCTGGCAGTAAACTGTAAAAATATACAAGCATGAAGTTAAGAGCGGCAGGTCACTGAGTGAAAACAGCACTTCTTTTAAAGTGAAAATTCCAGAAGGAAAATCACAGTTACAATTTGGTAACTATTAACAAAGTATTTCATAGTAATGTGTGCAGTTTGCTTAGCAGTGAAAAACATTCATAGAAATCACATTTTAAAATGCTAGTTTTTATAGAAAAATAATAAATCCAGAACTGCTACAATTGTCAGTTTTCACAGATTGCTGTTGACAAACTCCACCTTCACATCAGCAATTTCATTATTATTATTATTATTATTATTATTATTATTATTATTATTATTATTATCAATGGCAGCACAGTGGCCTCCCACAGTCCAAAGACATGCAGGTTAGGTTGATTGGTGTGTCCAAATTGCCCGTGGTGCGTGTGCCCTGTGGTG